>CAEGAF010140610.1:0-12450 GCA_903067075.1 Micropoecilia bifurca
ACATAGACCAACGACACATAGCAACGACACATCTACACATATGGCTTCTACTTTTTTTTGATACAGATGGAACCCCATACATAGCTCATATAGCTGCTCCGCGATGGCTTCCTATTAAGTTTTGTACCTAAAACTATCTGTAAATCCTAATTGTTGACTGTTTAATTTCATTTAATATGAATTTTCATCATCCACACCTCCGTGTCTTAATCATTTACAAAAAACTTAAAGGATAACTCTTGGAATGAATGTTAAATACAGTATTTATAAGTAAGTTCTAGCGAACTGCTGGGCAAATTTACTGAAAGTGCTGTGGATAACTATTTTTTTCACCAACCAATAGGCCTATGGTAACCCTGGAGGATCTACAGAGGTCCACAGCTCAGGTGAGATATTTTGATAGACCAATGGTCAGGTGTGTCACGCATGATACTTTTATTGCAGAGTGACAAAAAGAAGGTCGTATTCTGGCAGAATGCAATCTGTATTTTGTATTCACTGTAGGAGTAGTTTTTTTTAGCACAGTACAGGATTAGTTTATATTTCATACCTTTTGTATAAGTGAGACCATTGTAAAAAAAAAAAAGAAAAAGGCAAGAACAAATATTAGTAATATTGCTTGTTGATAAATTTAATTTTACCAACTATTTTTGGAGTTTGAATATTTAATGTTTCTTTTTAACCTTTACACACCTTCCATAATTCAGAATGTCTGCATACACAAAGCCAGCCATCTTGATTGACAAGTGTGTTTTAAAGCTTGTTTATTTTGACTTTGACTTCAGGTGAACTCTGACAGAATATTAAAGGGAGGATAAAATATTTGAAAATATATTTGTAAATTCTTTTCTAAAAAAGAAAGAAAAAAAATTAGATCTGGTATGAAAAATATCTTTTACTTTTAAACCACCTGACCTTAGTATATCAAATTATTTGATTAACTTATTGAAATGTTCATATTACTTTGCTAGTAATAAATTCAAGTATTGCATTTTAATGTCACCCTTGAAGGCCTTATATATGTGACACTTTATGTAATGTAAACACTGAGATAAGTGAAATGAGATCTTTGAAATGCAGAGTTATGAAAGAGATTCAGTTGTATTTCGTGTACAAATAGAACATTGAAATTGAACAGTAAATACAGAGTAAATTTTTTTTGTAGTTGCTCTGACATCAGGCTTCTTTGCCCAAGCCTTTTGTCAGTGGGCCATTTTCATAATTTGTGAGCAGACAAGCAACAGTGTACAGCTGGTTGATAATCCCAAGAAAACCTAGGGGAATTTCAGAGTCAAATAACTTGTGCTCTTTGACTCTGCGAATGAGGCTCTCCACATGCACTCCAAGACGTGTTATGGCCAGTTTCCCCCTAAATTCCCCTGCAGGCATCTGAGACATCCCAAAGAAAAAGGTTGGCCTGTAAACCTTGCAGGGTACAATGTCGTCAATTAGTAAGCCTCTGTATACCATGACAGCCATCCCCGGTTTTAAGAGGGTGAGGAGACCAGATTCACGTGTGATCTGCTTGTCACTGATGGACCCTGCATACAGTCCTGAGACGAATGTCACTGCCCCATGTGGTGCAATCCCTATAAGCCCCTTCAGAGTGCAGTGTGATTTGTAAGATGAAAACACCTCACTCTGGAGGACAGGAGAAGATGGGCACTCGCACCTCAGCTCAGTACAGTAAAGGATGACTGTTGTGTCGGGGTAGTCCTTGAAGTTGGCAGGTAGACTGTTGCGGATCTGGTCCTCAGGTATCCAGATCCTGATGGAGCCAAGCACTGTGAATAGAAAGTTGGTCCATGTAGTAATGATCCAGCTGACTGTGGACTGATGGACACCATAACGGTCAGCAAGATCCCGTTGGTTGGATCCATGGGCGATGTAATTTAGGAACAGGAAAAACTCATCAATGGGCTGCAGGGTTTGGGTTGAGGAAGTGGAGTCGATGGCAGCTCCTCTCTGTCCTTGGCGAATACTGACCATGGATGGCAGAGCGGG
Organism: Micropoecilia bifurca; assembly: GCA_903067075.1. Taxonomy (NCBI): domain Eukaryota; kingdom Metazoa; phylum Chordata; class Actinopteri; order Cyprinodontiformes; family Poeciliidae; genus Micropoecilia; species Micropoecilia bifurca. The sequence continues at coordinate 2,005 of CAEGAF010140610.1, forward strand.
CTCGATCATGGACCAGAAACGCATCAGTAGGTCATATGATGCAAACCTGAAAAACAAAGAAAATATTAAAATACCAATAAGTGTTCATATTTACCAACAACATAATAAAAAGAAACTGAAAATTTATCATATATATGATACATTTTAACACATATATATGTGTGTGTGTGTGTTGCAAAAACAGTAAAAATCTAAACCTCTAATAAAACTCCTGTAAATAGCACTATATGTGTTATTCATAATATATCCCTAATATATTTTTAGAATAATTTAGAGAAACAATTAAATTTTTCTATTTATTTTTTTAGAATGTAGGACTGAAGATTTTTTTTAAGCTTTCAAAATTTCAAAATGTAAATTTTTCTAAGAACTAATACAGTTTTAGAAAGATTTAGAGAAACAGTAAAAATGTATATAAAGACCGTTGAGATTCAATATGACTAAATGCAGAGTAAATTACATCGTAATGGTATTTTACAGGAAATTTACAGGAAAATACTAATGCGGGAGCACGGCATGAAAGAGGCCAAAACGGGAGACTTGGTAGGTATGAAGACGTATACCAAAACACAAAATCTCACCTTGTGAAGAATCTAATGTCGTTGTCCGATGACGCGAAACGGTGAATGCCGAATCGCTGCCTCAGAGTAAGGCTCCTCGCCTGTTCCCGTAGCTGGCGGACTTCCTCCCGGAGAGCATAATTTTCCTCCAACACCAAATCCACAACTGCAGAGTCTGGAGCCGAGGCATAATCGTGTTCCTTAATATAGACAATGTTAGCCTTCTCCCCGCTCTCCTCTGGTGGTGGACTTCTCCTTGTTTCACAAACCCCAGGTGGTGATAGTAGAAGGGAGAAATTATTCCACTCGAAAAGAGCAGGTACAGCTCCCTTTCTTAACCTCCGTTTGCCCAATTCTTTCTCAGGCTCTCTTATGTCCTCAGGTTTGAAATGCCGGCTACAAACTTTAGTGTGACTTTTGATTTCTAAGTTAGCTCTCCGGATAGCCACTATCCATTGTTTCCTTAACTCCTCATTAGCAGGGAAGCTGAAAAAACTGAGGAATCTGTTGAACCTACTACTCACCGGACACAACGGCACACAACAAAACTCGGCTGTTGTGCCAGTTGCTCTGAGATATTTTATTTTCTGCGTCCTCTTCATTGTCGTTACTGCTAAAAGCTGTACAGAAAACAGGTTGTAGGAAACGATCTATGTGGAGTAAATTTAAAAGGAAGTACGTCACCACTACTCGTGGCACGTCAGCTCATGCGTCAGCTATTCAAGTATGGCAGGCCGTTTTATCATAAATTCGGTTTTACCGCCCTTACCTTCCAGATATCTTAAATTGCTCTATGACTTGAAGTATAACTAATTTAAAATATCTTCAATTATATTTTGACTAGACAAAATACCTATTCGAGATATCTGTAATTACATTCTGACTAGTCGAAATGACATCAGATTTACCACTGAGTTGTATGGAGACTATGGTTGTATGGCAGGTCGTTTTAACATAAATTCTGTCTTACCGCCCTTACATTCCAGATATCTCAAATTGTTTTATGATTAGACGTTTTAGTAATTTAAAATATCTCTAATTATATTTTGACTAGACAAAATGCCTATTTGAGATATCTCTAATCATAGGCGTAGGAAGGGCGGAGGACAATTTTGGAGAGAGCCACATTGCGAAGAATTTTAAAATCTTCCACTCGCATGCTTTTATTTTGAAGGTGTACCTCAGCGCATTCAGCAGAGCGCTTCCTGCCCCTCCCCCCTCTGAACGGCTCAAAGTAAAGGAGGCTGCAGAGAAACTCGGTTTGAATGAGGTGAACAATCTGTCAGGAATTTTGCCATGAATATCGCTCGTTTCTTTTGTCTTATCTTGTTATCAGTTTACTTTCATATATAGAACTAAATCTTTTTGGTTACGCCGTTTTAATTCTGGAATAGTCACGTCCAAAATTGTACTGCTAACTTTGTTTAAAAGTTAGCTAGTCTAGTCACAGTGATTTAGAATGAGACTGAAACAGCAGCGAAATTAGCCTTATTATTTAAAGTGAGCAACACCTGATTATACTCGACCACTTAACATGTATTTATATTATATTATATTATATTATATTATATTATATTATATTATCCATCCATCCATTTTCTGCACCCTTGTCCTTCAGTGGGGTCAGGAGGGTGGCTGGGCGAGATGTGGGTCACCCTGGACAGGTCGCCAGTCTGTCCAGGGCAACACAGAGACACTCAGGACAAACAACCATGCACACTCACTCACACCTAGGGGCAATTTGGAGAGGCCAATTAACCTGACAGTCATGTTTTTGGACTTATATTACTTAAGTATTTAGGAAAACAGCAGTGCTAGAATGATGCTGAAGAGAAATGAAGAAGCTCTGGTGAGAAATCTTCCCATTTTGTCGGAAACTGAACCACCAATCAGAAAACATGCTTCTTTTACATGACAGTTTACTACTCTAAAGTAATGGGTCTTAAATGTTTCATCTATGAAAAACACACCAGCAAAAGCATTTTTTAACTCATGAAAGTGCATGCAGTTATACTTCCATAACTGCTTGATCAAACTTAAGACTGGATTTTCTTTATCTTCTAAATTTGATCCAATAACCGGCCCTTAAAATTTATTAAACAGTTTGACGCCTTTTTTTTACACATTGAACAGCTATAAACAACAGAATACATTACACAGTTCTCCAAAAATTAATAGCCAAAAGCGCCGCAGCATGGAAACAACTACTTTTATTGGTCACAACAGGGAGTGTGTGTTTCTGAAGCAATTGGGTTTCATTGTGTTGTGCCCTGGCTGTATGTAGAACCTCTTTCTTTGGCTAAGCGAACCAGCAAGATGCAGTTTTCCCTTGGCTGTTGGTGCAAGCTTTCATTGTTCTTCTGGATCTCTGTATTGAATTAATTTGTGTCATCCAGGTCCTCCAGTGCATCTAGGAGCCTGTGCAAAAAACGTGAAAGATTTTTAAAAATTATTATTCTTTATGAATCCCGATTGAAACCATGACATGAAGGAGGAGATAAAACCATATACGTATTTATTTTCGTCCTCATGATTCTTACTTAAAGTCTCCGCCATCCAGCAGAGTCTTGTACGTGCTGATCTCAGCCTCAAGCTTCATCTTCATGTTGAGCAGCGCTTCGTACTCCTGGGTCTGCTGGTTAATATTCGCCCGCAAGTTGGTGAGTTCTTCTTCTAGGCGTACGATGAGGTTGTTGTATTTTTCCATTTCCATGTTGTAGCGTAAATCTGTGTTATGTAAAGTGTCTTCTAAAGAGGCTTTCTGATGGAGAAGTTGGAAAACGTGTGAAAACCGGTCCACAAAAAGACATCCTTGGATAGATAATATGCAGCTCTACTTTTACAAATTGGATAATTTCAATTGTGATTAAAGCAAAATATGTGTAGAAAATGTTTTGAGGGCTTACTAAGCTCTGTTGAGATGCAAGTTCAATTTCCAGTGTCTGTATTTGTCTGCTTAAATCGCTTTTCTCCACCTGAGCCCCCTGGAGTGCTTCTGTATTTTGTGACACCTGGACTTGCACATCTGCAATCTGACAGGAGAAAAACAAACAAACAAACAAAAAAAAACATGACATGTTGACCTGATAAGATAGCTCATCGCTTTATCTCATCATTTCTCTCGTTTTTCTGGTATTCCTACCTGATTTTCATGCCAGCGTTTAAGGTCCTCTGCATTCTTCACAGCAATCTTCTCATAATTGGCTCTCATGTCCTCCATGATCTGAGAGAGGTCCTGACCTTTGGGAGCATCAACATCTACTTGGACGCCAGACTGAGAAATTTGATTCCTTATCTCCATTACCTCCTGTAGGAACGGAAATAGGTAGGGAGACAAAAAAGGGATGTAAAAACACGTTTATTAAAAAAAAAAAAAATTAAGTGAAAGAGTGTTGAATTTGAATTGCTGAATGACTGTGAAGCCTATAAGATTTTTCATATGATGCTAAAAGGAAATATGTAAAAAGGTTTTTTGCTTTTATATAAATACATGTACATTTAAGGAGAATTGGCGCCCCCCTGTGGAGTGTATGGCTTTAAGCATTTTAAAAAATATCTGAAATGTGAAATCCAGCTGAAATGTGAAATCCAATGTATGTAATTTGCATAATTCATCTTAAGTTAGATGTCATGTTTATGAAAGTGTCATGTCAGTCTTATTCACCCCCCTTCACATAAAGTGTTACCGACCACTTTAGACCATTTCAGAACCAAAATATACAGATTGGCTGAACCTGGATTAAAATTTTAAATTCAAGTTGTGTTTCATGAAACCTTAACTTCATGTGGGGGGGGGGATAAATGCATTGTTTTTAAGAACACGCTGGAAACTCTTGAGTGTTTCTATTTAGACACAAAATGTTAGTGAGTCTTGATAGTCTGTTTCATATTAAGAACAGGCAGCTGTTAAAGCTGATATTTACAGCTTGTTGATGACGCTTCATCTTAGCAGTGAAAAGAAACTTGTGACTCTGTAACTAATGTGTGTTAAAAAGCTGCAAGGTCAACAGATAAGTCCAGGGAAACTTGAACACATTCTCAAATAGCTAAGATCTCAACAAATAAAAGAAAACTCCTCCCTGTCCTCTCCCGCTAACATATTTTTGCTACACACAGATTTATTTCCACAGTTAAAAAAAAGGGAAAAAAATGAATGGACATATTTTTTTCCTCCATTTTACTCTGTGTTTAAACTGAAATAGTAATCTATTTTCAAGCAGTCCCTTTGGGTTTTCAAGAACCATTTTGCAACTGTGTTGGATTTTGTTCTGCAAGAATATGACATATTCTATTTAAGAAAAAATAAATAAATTGTACCCCAGGGTAAAAGTGCTAAAAATAGAGACACTGCAAACTCACGTTTTCATGGTTCTTTTTCAGGAAATGGAGCTCTTCCTTCACAGCTTCGATCTCACTTTCGATGTTCACTCTGCTCATGTTGGTTTCATCGATGACCTTCTTCAGGCCAGCGATGTCGCCCTCCACAGACTGCCGGATCGCCATCTCATTCTCAAACCTGTTGCAGGTCGGACATGCAAACACCTATGTTAAATACCATAGATTTATGCAGTTAAAGGAATTGATGTGGAGAACCATAAACCCCCCATCACCCCCACATACTTCACTTTGAAGTCGTCTGCAGCAAGACGGGCATTGTCAATCTGGAGCACAAATCGAGCGTTCTCAGCTATTTTGTCAAAGATCTGTATGAGAGAAAGTTACATATAATATATATATTTTTGTGTGATAAATACATACGTGTATGCAAACAAAAATATAAAATAAGGACATAGTGCTCTCGAAATATCGTTATGTTTTTTGAGAGGGCGGATGTAAAAGTCTGAGTTGGAACATTTACTTCCCCATTTTTAACGGCAGAAACCCAAGAATCAAGAGCGCAGGACTGTCTGATTCATAGCAACATTTGCTCATAATAAAAAAGGAACCATAAATTGCGGAACAGGAAGAGGGGGATGTTCCTGCGACAAAGCAAAAGTTAGTTTGTTTTATCGTTGCTATACAAACGGGTTTCCTGTCTGAAGAAGTCACGCAAATAACTTTTTCTTCTCTCCAGCTTTCAGCTGCATGTCGCTGTCAGTCACTTGTATCACTCTGGGGTTGTACGCGTTCACAGATCTAGGAAATTCTTTCTGACTGACTCAGCTTTTTTTCTCTCTCTCTCTGTGGTCATACATCCTGCCACGATAAACAGCCTAAATTCTTGCACCCTTTATGCCAAGATAGTCACCATAGATGTGCCATTATATGACATTGAAGCCCTGAAAAGGAATGTGACATTTGACTCTGTGGGACTGGAGCTGATTGTTATACAACCACTGCACTGCAGACATCTTTCAGTGTGTGTGTGGATGTGGTTACTACACATCTGTTTCCCATTGAGACTCTCCCACACCAGAGCGTGCTTGTAGAATCACCATCTAACAAGCAGATTCTTTAGGGTTTTCTTTTTTTTTTCTGGTCTTCTGAGTGAGCCTCTTGTGATTCAAACCTCGTGTTAGTGATTCATTGGAGGAAGTTCTGGCCTGTTTGAAGCCCTAAAGAAAGCTCTGGGAGGGAGGGATGTGGCTTAGCAACCACACCCTTCATTTTCATAAATGAAATCTGATAACTTTTGAAGGGAACACAACCTAGTTTTAAAAATCCTAACTTGGTGTCTTGTTGGTTTGGAGCACACAAATTTTCACCACTTAAAATCTACTTTTTGTCATTGTTTACGTCTTTTAAACTATAGAAAGAAAGAATCACAGATTTACAAATTGAAGCGCTACAAGGTTTTCTTCTCACCTGGTTGCGCAGGTCTTCTATGATGGGCTCGTACTTTCTGTAGTCTCTCACATCCTGACCGCCCCTCTCCATGGCCTCCCTGATGTTGATCTCCAGCTTCTTGTTGGCCTGCTCCAGGTTCCTCACCGTCTCCAGGTAGTTGGCCAGACGGTCGTTGAGGTTCTGCATTGCCCCCTTCTCATTGCCGAGGATGCCGGCACCGCCACCGGATGCAGCAGCGGCACCGGCCCCACCGAAGCCCACGCCCGCTCCGCCGCCCAGGGCGCTGCTGAGCTTGAAGCTGCCAGAGGAAGATGACATGGGAGCACCGGAGCGCAGGGTGGATGCAGAGGCAGAGGAGATGCGGGCACCCTGTCCTCCGGCTCCGCCATAAATACTGGCAGCTCGGTACTGAGGAGCAGAGCGGGTGAAGGAGATCCGGGACGAAGGGATCTGCATGTTGGAATTTCTGTAGCTCATTTTGAAGAATTTCAAGAAGAGCTGAAAAGAGAAATCAGAGCTGTGGAGGCTGACTGCTGGCCGAGTTAAAAAGTGACGCTGCCAGAGGGAAGTGGGGGAACTTATACTGCTGCCTCTCTCCTCCAATAACAGCTGGCCTCTTAGACCCGGCCCACTTCACCAGCCGCCTCACTGCTCTCTCCTTCTGTCGCCCGCTCACATGTTCCGTTTTTTTTTTTTTTTTTTTTTAGGCCCACAATGTGTTTTCTGTCACCATGGTGATGCGTGAAACACTTTTGGCCGAGAAAAGTCTTGAAGGTTGTTAAAGCAAAATAGACCCCCAGACATAAATTATTCATCAAAGCAAACAAAGGAAAGTTACATATACACCCTGCTCACACAAAGTTGTGTTTTAAAGGTAATAGAAAACCAAGCCTGAACAGTAAAGGCTCTCTGCACGTCAATGAGAAAGTTGCTCAAAACTAATAACTATTCACAACCCTTGAACTATGTCTTCTGGACTCCAACCATGCAAGACAAATTCTTGCGGTTTGTCCATAAAAGGTAGAACGAATCAGATACTGCATAGTTTCTGTGTTTGTGGTCAGCAAGTCCTAGAATAAACAGAATTCACCAGCCTTCTTATCTCCACCGAGCTAAGCTCAAGATAACACAGCTGCAGAGCTAGGAAACAAGACGGAGGTGATGTGCTCATGAACACATTTATAATAAGCTGCTTTGCTAACTATTCACACCCCTTGAACTCCGTCACATTTTACCACCTGTCAACTAGACCCTGAGGGTATCATGGGGGACTGAGGTTGGGGGCGGGGTGTTGTTCGATAGATGAACGTAAAGAAGTAGTACAATAATAGATGGCGTTTAACATTCATGACAAGTATATTTGTGAGTTGTTGCATCAGATACTGCTTGGTTTCTGACTATCAAACTCTCATTGCAGCGACACCTGCAAGTTTTTTAGGGTATGTCTCTATCAGCTTTGCACATATTATGATGTTTCTCATTCTAATTAGCAAAGGAATCTTAAGCTCACTCATATTGAACAGATCAATTTTGTGACCAGATTCTCAAACAGAGTAAATTCTTGAGTTAGACCAGGCCTTTCTAACACATGGATATGACTGGATCTATACCGTTACGTCGTAGCTCTAACTCTACGTTTAGGGGTTTTGATCTGCTTAAAGGAAAATCTGCGCTCTAGTGTGTAATCTAACAAGTTTTGTTCCTATTTTTCCTTATTTATCTCCATTGATTATACCATCAAGTCTGACCATTGTCCCTGTCCGTGCTAAAAAAAAAAAACAGCACCTAAGACAACATGATCACAATCACATGAGTTTTGGACTTGTCTGACCAAAATACCTTCTTCTACTTGTTTGCTGTGTTGCAACACTACATGGCTTTTGACTATTTCAACAACAGACTACATTATTTCGCAAAGATCAGATTCATGGAGTGTTCATCCAATGGCTGATGAACTATTAGATGAATAGTTCATCAGCTATTCTCTTCAAGGGGAATCTCTCAACAAGCAAGAGATCTTTGATCTCTTTAGCTTCTCTAGTTATATCATGGGTTTCTGATTAATGGTTGTTTTTTTGCCTGGCCTGTCAGTTTTGGTGGATGGCCAGGTCTCGGTAGGACTGCTATTGCCTCTTCATTTTCAAATAGTGGACAAAACATTTTATGATATTACATTGTTTATAACCTATTCCTGTCTTAAACATTTCCACAATTTTTTCTGACATTAAATTGCACATAGATGAACCCTGTCATCAGCTTAAGTAACTTCTGAAGGCAATTCTTTGCAACTATACACTGTTTCAGAAACAGACCATCATACTGACCATTAAGCATTCTCGTGTCAGAGTTGGGTCCGCTTCACTTCTTAATGACCTGGATAACTTGTCATACTTGATGGAATAATGAGTGAATTTCCAGCCACCGGTACAGGACGTTAAGCCGATCACACTTTAGTTGTGCAGCAGGACAATAATCCAAAACACTGTGGCAAAACCACTTCTGAATGACTCAAAGATCCAATTTTGGAGTGGCTTATCCAAAGTCTGAACTTAAATCCAATTAAGATACTGTTGTATGGTCTTAAACTCACTGTTCAACCCCAAACGCCTCAAAGTAGATTAATTTAAGCATCTCTGCAAAGGAGAGTTTGTCAGAATTATTCAGTTGTGATGTGGAAGACACACTGCCAGTTCAATTCAATTCCAATTAAATATTTTGTTGATCCCAAGGGTATTTTTTGTTGTTGTTGTTTTTGCAATTACTAATCCACATAATGCCAAGTTAGTTTAGATAGCTTTTGAAAACCACCATTTGCAAACATGATTTTGTATTTACCAAGGTTATATTTATCCTTTATAAAAATGTTGCAAGTGAGACAAAAGAGCAAAAACTGAAGACATCTACAATGGGAAACACTTTTCACAGCACTTTTGCCACTCTTTCCAGATTTTCATTTGTGAAACATTATGCAAACCACAATTATTTTTCCTCTACCCCACAACTATGCTCTACTACTTTGTGTTTGTCTGTCACTAAAATCCCAATAAAACTCACTGAAGTTTACAACTGTATAATGTGACAAAAAAGGAAAAGTCGATTTATGAGACTAGGCGTGTTTTAATGCAAACAAAATGATATCTAAGCTTCAAATGTTTTCACCAGCTCTGTAGGAGGTGAGAAGCCTGAGAAGCAAAAGTTAGATGATACCTCGCTAAGACTGCAGTCAAAAGGAAAGAATAGATGTCCTCATTTACCAGTCATACTATAGGCATTCATTACTGTCTCTGAGGATGTTCAACAAGTATTATTAAAGCTTTAATCATAGGACACAAGAACCAGTTTTAAGTACAAGATTGTGAAAAGTGATCTTTATTTATGTTGATTTCTTGGGAACTACGGGTCAGCCTCATTCTTGTTCTCTTTCCTTTTTAAAAATTTTTTTATTAGAGATCCATTTCAGTGTCCCAAATTAACATGTTTTTAACATGCTAAAGCATGAACAAGTTACATGCTTTAACAATCCTTTAGCATGTTCCAAAAACCTACTGGGAAAACTTTTGGAAACTCTGAAGTAGCAGCTTAAGAGCGAATTAAACCAAAATGATCCTCATGGGAGGAAACTCCAAACAAACTCCACGCCCTCCTTCTTTTCAAACTTAACAAAACTTTGATCATATTTCATTGTATATCACCCTTCACATTATTCTGACTTTTTAAAACCTAAAAAAAAACCCCGGCTCAAACTGCAGAGAACTGCAATAATCTAACTGCAAATTACAGGAAGGATGAATGAAAGCAGCGTGACTCAAACCTCATGACTTTGTCTGAATGTGTGTTGGCAACGTTTGATTCTCTCAGGGAAACCAAACTAGCAACTGGCAAACACAAACTGTTACTTGATGGGTATTTTCTTAAACCTTCATTAAAAAGAACCACAGACAATGCATGTAAATAATAATGACAAAGCTTTTGCAAAAGGAGAAAATTCAGCGAACGGCTCCTCCAAGCCATTCACCGAGCGTTCTGAAAACCTTTGGTTTCAGCTTGTCTTTTATTATCAAACACAAACAGGGAGGATGGGGGACGGAGGACAGCCAGA
>CAEGAF010140612.1:0-18004 GCA_903067075.1 Micropoecilia bifurca
TTTTTTTTTTTTTTTTTTTTTTTTTTTTTTTTTTTTTTTTTGTTTTTTTTTTTTTTTTTTTTTTTTTTTTTTTTTTTATTTTTTGTTTTTTTTTTTTTTTTTTTTTTTTTTTTTTTTTTTTTTTTCAAATTAACCACATCCGTTTTTTGGGAAGCCGATGCACATTGAAAGAGAAAATATTTCCTTTCAAATAAAATAAAGCAAAGATCGCTGTTCATATCTTTCATGTTTAGGAATCAGTACCTCATACTGACTCTTAACTCAGTCCCTGCCTAAACAGGTGCCTTCTGGCATTCATGCAGGACAAGTATTGAGGTCCACGACAAGAGGTCACTGGGTCAGATGTCTTTGCCTGTTAATGGCCTTCATCATTTGTTCTTTTCATTTAATCCATCCAAGATTTTTTCTGTGTGTGTGTGTCTCATTGTCTTCAGGCTGCTTTGAAATACCACCTGGGTATCGACCATTACGTCACATCATTAAGACGCACGATGGAGGGCTTCGACTCGACGATGGCGTTGCTCCTGGGCTCCAGGTCTCCTGCGGGGGTCGTCCCAGGTGTGAAGGTCAGCGACATCACCTTCGCCGGCGTCTCTGTGAGGGTTTACGAGCCGCCGGCCGGAGGGGAGGGTCACCTGAGGAGAGGCCTGTTGTATCTCCACGGAGGTGGCTGGGCCTTTGGCAGTGCCAGTGAGGAATTTTTTGTTTTATTATATACGTACAGCATCTTGGCTCCTTCAGCAATTGTCACAAATCAGTTAAGAAAGGTTTACTTTTATACATTAAAAAATGCTTTACCTGGAAAATATTGTCCTCTTTCCTCAGAGATGGGTGCATACGATAAAATGAGCCGCATGATTTCTGATGAGCTCAACACCGTAGTAGTCTCTGTTGAGTAAGTTTATCCCTTTTTCTGACTCTGTACCTTGTAGGCGACGCACTGCAAGATGAAGTGCGATGCAAAAGCATCTAAATCCCTTGAACTTTTTCCTATTTTGTCATGTTATGACAAAATGACGGTGACTGACAGAAACTCAAAGAAGCACATACTTGTCAAGGGGAAGAAAAATGACATTACTGTTATTCGGTGAGGTTCAAGTGACGCCAACTCTTAAAACTTTCTCCGAATGTGTGTGTAGATATCGTCTGTTTCCAGAGGTCCTCTTCCCAGAGCCATTTTTAGACTGCGTCGCTGCTGCCAAACACTTCTTATCTCCAGAGATTCTGGACAAGTACGCCATCGACCCAGAGCGTGTTGCCGTGTCAGGAGACAGCGCTGGAGGAAATCTGGCCGCCGCCATAGCTCAGGAGGTACTCGCAGAACCTAGGATCTTGGATTCATGTGACACAGCAGCTGCAAACTCATATGAAATTTACATTTGAGTGTCTGTTTCTCCAGGTTGCTACGGATGACAGTGTGCCTGTGAAATTCAGTGTCCAAGCTTTGATTTACCCAGTGCTCCAGGCTCTAGATTTCAACACACCCTCCTACGTTCAGAACCGGAATATGGCCATCCTTCCTCGCCAAGTCATGGTCCAGTTCTGGCTGCAGTACCTCGGCGCAGACATCTCCCTGCGGCCCCAGCTCATAGCGAACAACCACAGCACCCTGCAACACTCGGCCCTCACCCCAGAGCTGAGGTCTCGGCTGGACTGGACCTCGCTGCTTTCTCAGAAGTTCAAGAAAAGATACAAGCCTGTAGTCGCCGAGAGAGACTCTCACGGGCTTCTGAAGAAGATACCGGGGTTGCTGGACACGCGATCGTCGCCTCTTCTTGCTGGACCGGAGGTGCTGGCAAAATGTCCTCGCGCGTACATTTTAACGTGCGAGTTTGACGTGCTGAGGGACGACGGGCTGATGTATGCCCGCCGTTTGAAGGACGCCGGAGTGTCGGTCACCAGCGACTACTACGAGGACGGCTTCCACGGATGTCTGAGCTTCACCAGCTGGCCGTTGGACTTTGATGTGGGCAAGAGGGCACTGAGGAACTACATAACATGGCTGCAGAACAACTTGTAGCTTGAACGTACGCACTTACAGAAGTCAAGAACGGACGTTTTTGTTTAAACTTTTATAAATGAAAAAAGTTTAAATAAGATACGAACTCAATTTCCCCAATGGTTTTCAAACACATCTAATTTTCGCAAGATTGAAAGATGATTTGTGTGCATTAAACATGATTCCATTCCTCAAATGTATACCACAACAGCATCCATTAGAAGATAACTCGTCTCGAGAAAACCATTGGCAAAAAGTATATGTGGGAAAAGGTTCGCCCTCAACTTCCGTATACGCTTGCCCTTGCTGGGTAAAATTGGTCTTACCGAAGGGCTTGCACCTTTTTTTCGTCTTTGTTCAAAAATGTACAATCCAAGCTCAGGACCTGGATATGAATGGAAATCTAAATTTATAGTCTACAGATTTTTAGTCACCATCAGCAGTCCAACACTGTAACTAGCTAAGCAATGAATGAAGAACTTTTCCATAAATTAATCAGCTGTAAAACACATAAGTGAATGAATTATTTTTAGATATTTGATGCCAAGCAATATATAAGATTAATTCCTTTAGATGTCATTTGTCTCACAGTACTATGCAACATCTGATGTCCTACATTTGCAGCTATTGCCATTATCACCACGTCTCAAATATGACCAAAACTTTACTTTAATTATTCATATCTAAAGAAAAATGAAAACGTTTACCTTAGCTGTAATCTGTGTCATTACCAGCTCTTTTCATGTAAACAATACAGAGTCTTGGTCAAGGCGAATTATCTTGACCCTCAATCACAAGCAGATTGCACTTTACCTTTTACGACATGTATTGCACTTGGTTTGTATCGGTTTGTGGTTTGTTTGATTAGCTAGGCAGTGGCTTGTAGTAGTATCCACATCCCTTGAACTTTTATGACCTGCCTTCCACCATGCCTTTAGTAGCTCTGTTTCTACCAACTTTGCTCAAAATATTTTTTTTTCCCCTTTTACATAATAGTTACTGCACAGTGAACGTAGGTCTGGGCTTCAACTGAGCCATTCTAACACCAAATATCTATTGAGTTAATCCATTCCATTGTATCTCAAGGTGGATGGATGTTTAAGAGTTGTTGTTCCTTGGTCTTCATGGTGCCGAGTCCGTCACATAACGACTGCACTTGCTAATAAAATGATGCAGATGTAACCTCTTTTTTTACAAATCAGCTGACTTCTCAAGGCAACTGGTTGTAATGGATTTCATTTAGGGGTATCTGATTAAAAAGGGTTAAAGATGACACACCTTTCAGATTTTTATCTGTTAGAAAATATTTAAAAATCACATTTTTACCCCCTTTTCACATGTATGTGCTGCTCTGTGTTGGATATAAAATGTAAAAAATGGGAGAAAACATGAAAAAGTGTCAAGGGTATGAATAGTTTTGCAAATCACTGTAAATGTTTAAAAAAAGAGAAACTGCATTTGACAGGGATTTTTGTCAATTCCAAATACTCCTACAATTACCAAAGGTGCTTTAAGCTAATTTTTGAAAAGTTGTTTCTAAGTAGAATAATTTCAATGTCTTTAAACAGTGTTGTATTTTTCCAAGACTGAAATTAAGAAACGTCTCAGATTTATGAGTACATAAAACTTTTTAATCCGCATACATACCCTTGCTATGCAGCAAGCCTTCATCATTAGTCCGATAAATAATTTGGGGTTTATATTACAAGTTTATGCTTTGTGTGTTTGCCTGGTTTTCAATAACGAATGCTTGAATTAAAAGAATTAATAAATGAATGCTATGTGGAGTGTTTTGTTCAAATAATGAGTCTGTAAAAAAGGAATACTTAATTTTAAAAAAATGCAACAGCACCCCCTGTTGGATATAAAGAAACCTACACCTTCTACTTTATGTACTACATTGTGTGATTCTTGACAAAAAAAAAGCAACCAAGCATGGCGTTGTATATTTTACACGTGCGTGAAAGTGATTTGTTTTTTTTACTCAAATTAACTTATCAGAAACATCTAGGTGTGTTTTTTTTAACAAAAATGGAAGACAAAGAATTATCACATATCTCAACTCCTCTTATACCTATAGACACCAATTTTTACCAATATAATTGCCCAATATTTGTTTGAATTTCCTGTGAACCAGAATTAATTATGTTGAAATGAATAAGCGTTATTACTCTTTAAAGCATTGCTTCTTCCCAGTTATCATTGGCTACTGTCAATGATATAACTTCTTTAACAATTATTGACACACCCCGTGCTCTGCTTTTCTGCTCTACTGTTTGTTTTGACTGAGCCGATGAGCAGCTGTTGTCCTCGTTCAGGAATTTAGGGAGATTCCACACTTGGAGGGAGTCAGGGAGGGGAAGCCTTTGGGGCAGAAAAAAGGAGTGGAGGTCAGAAGAGGGTGGATGGAGCGTCCTTGATTGTCTTCAAGGTATTATAATCCGCTTTGGGGGGAGTGGGGGGATCTGGTTCATTCTCTCCATTTTTCAAGCAGGCTACAAATTTGCATTCAACTTATTTTTGGGCCTTTCTTTTCTTAGACTCCGTTGTGTCGAGTCAGGAAAATCAGGACAAAGTACTGCAACTCCAGTCGCACAGGAAGTAGGCGCCCTAGTGCAACGTGAGGGTGAGGAAGTTCATCTAGGAACAAGGCGAAGAAGGCAAAACTGGAAACTACAGGAAAATGTATTGCAATAAATATCACAAATAGCTAGAATACAGGAATAACAAACAAAATGAAATGTCTGAAAAGAAGCTGAACGCCTATTAGACATGTAAAAGTTGGACTAAAACATTCAAAACTCGGTAACCCTGCTCTACTTGGTCCAATGGAGTTGGGGGAATATGCAAAGTTTTATAAGGGCCTCACAACAGTTGTGATCCTCTGGATTGGGGGCGTCATGATGAGCATGTGCTCCCGCCTGTTAATAAACAGGCAGGAGCACAGCATCAGTCACACAGCATCAGTCACACAGCATCAGTCACACAGCAACAGCATTAAGTATGTTAGATCTGTTGGTTTCCTGTTACTCTACCACACATCAAAGACATTGATCTGGCTACTGATGTTGCACTTTTGCTATTTTGAGTTCAAACACAGGGCCGTGCAGAGACCATTAAAGGGGCAGGTGCTCAAAAAAAGGGCACATCTTATCGCATTCTAGGACAGAATATTAAAGCCACTCAGCTTTCAGAGTTTAATAAAAAATGATAAATTACAAAATTGTGACATATACAATCAAAGCTAAGGAAAATCTATATATAGAGCATACAATTATGCATATGTAAGATATTTTATTAGTAATTTCTTTCTGCAGGTCTATTTCGTTATAGGAAAATATTGCAATATTCAAGCACACAATTTAGCACGATTTGTAAATCAGAGCTGGACCACCAAACATATTTTGTCTGTACAGAATTACACTATAAAAAAATATAAACAAGGCCACAATGCAACCTTTTAGTGGACTGTAATCTATATAAAAAAGAGCTGCCTGTTAGCTCCACTTGCAGTGGAGATGAAGATGATCCATTCAGGAAAGCAGAGCTGCATCAAACTCTAACGTGGAACTGCAGAAAAATGCAAAAAAAAGCAAAAAAGCAAAAATGTAATTGTTAATGCATGTCACAATGAGAAAAGCCTACTGAGTTTTGCTTAAAAAACTTTCAATTAAAATCACACATTTTTGTCTCATGAAGTGAAACAATTTGCAAAACAAACTTATTTGCGTTCATCTTTTCTTGCCATTTTAAGTTTTTGTTTGTGACTAAAGGTTTTGCTTGTGATTCTGATATGGTGTCATGGGCAGGGCCTAAAATAACAAGAGATTTCTGATGTATGCAAATAAAAGTTTGTTTGGCAAATAACATTTTAAGTTCACGAGACAAAAATTAGTCATTTAATTTAAAAAAAGTTTTTTAAACTTTGTTTAAAAAAGAAATTACAATTCCAAAAGTTTTGATTACAATTTTATTTTATTCAACTGAGGTTAGTTTTTTTTCTCCATTGAATAATTTTGAAATAAATTTAACTGCATACTCTGGGAACCAGACTGGGTTGAGTTTTTTTCCCTTTCATTAATGACACGCATTACATACATTATATCCATCATGGTAATTCAGGGTGAGTTATTTTAAATTCTAAATGAATATCCTTGTTGGACTTTTAAGTGCTATTCTCCTTCAAGATATATTTACCTAACGCTAGAATAAATGAAATGTACATTATGCAGCAAAGGAAATTAGAAGACATATGTACATTATGCAGCAAAGGAAATTAGAAGACATATGTACATTATGCAGATGATCGGTTTTGTACAGGCGATATGCCTCTTATAAGCGATACTGAAGAATGACTGCCATCATTAACGATACACGGAAGAAGCTTTTTAGTTATCCTGCTTTGCTAGCAAAGTCGTTAGCTAGCAGGTAGCTAACAGCACAAGAACAGCCTAATATCTGTATAATAAAATACTGAATCGATAGATGAGAACAGTTTTTTCTCACCTGGCTGTCTCCTCCCACTCAGTAGTTCTTCAGAGAAAGGTAGAGGCCTTTCATTGTCTGTTGTACTTCATTACCCCTCTGCTAAAACCGCTTCTCCGTGCTTAAGCCGTAACAATTTCCATCATCTGATAAGTAGCTAGTCCACTCCACGTTTTTCACCAAAAACTTTTTTTTTAATTCACCAAAAACTGTTCTGTAATCTGGAACGTTCACTACGTTTAGCTAGCTGCCTCAACTCACTGTGCGAGAGGCAATTGCATCATGCATCATGGGCAAAAGGTCAAAGGTAACAAGGTGACCGGAGGGCTTATTACAGTTGTACAAAAAAAAACCCCAACAAAAAACAAATAATTTTAGTACATGTTACGCGTCAGAAGAGGGCTTAGGAAACACCAAGAAAAATATATTAAAAAATTGGATCAAAAGTTCAGCAGGGGGCAAGGAGCGAAAGGGCCAGGTGCTCAAGCAACAACAACCCCCCTGCAACCCTCTCCCCCATTTGCACGTGCCTGCACAAACGCATGCTTGTGCTGATATGTGCAAGTCCTCACTGGAAAGAAAGGAAGGAAGTCCGACCTCAAAACTCCTTGATGAACCTGTCTTGCTACCAACCCATCCAGGAACGGAGCCAGACCACTTGTGATATTTATTTCTCGAGCTGGAGTCCTTTTTTTTTTAACTGATGTGTGCAAAGTTGCAATAATTGTACATTCTTATGCTCAGCAAGAACACAGTAATAATGTTGATCTGGAACAGATGAGTGAAAATCAACAATCAGAGAGGTCTGTTCACTGTAGGGACAGAAGACAGGCATGTCTCTCATCGTGTCATCTTCCATGCCCGAGGCTAGAAAGCCTTCAAGTATCACTTTCCTCCCTCATTCCTCTGCTCCAGCAAGCCTGGGAACTGATTTATTTCGTGGAACTCGAGAGGGATTTACCCCCTCCTCTTCCGCTTTTTTAAATTCCCCGATAAGTGAAGACAACAAGCTCCTCCGTTTTTGTTTGACTTGTCAAAGTGAAGCAGGTTAGTCACCCATCTTCACCTGCCGGAGCTACCTCAGCGTCTATATACATTCCAAAAAATCTTAAGACCAGTCAAAAAATTGCAAGAATTTGAAGTAGAGCTTCACAATGTTAAAGGAAAAAAAATCAGGGCAAGAGACAAGAAATTTTGAGCGGGGAATTTTCTGAAAACTGCATTTACATTCAAACATGATTTTTTTTTCAACTGATCAAAAGTAAGACCATAATCTTTAAAAGCCAAAAACTGCACAAAAATCTGGATTCCATGTTATTTTCTGTCAAACCTTTACACTGTCAAGTCCTCCTTCAAAGTCCGTGAGCAAAAAAGCTCATGAACTTTGAATGTGGTAGGATTGTTGCGCTGGCCTCTTAACGTGCCATCGCTGCTGAGGTTGGACACAGTAAGACAGTCATTTTGCATTTTTCAAATGACCTTGAGGTTTATGGAACAAAAAAGTCAAGTGGTAGACTCAAAAAATTTTGACCAGCTCTGAGCCACAGGATCCGATTGGCTGTCCGTCAAGACAAGGGACGATCCTCTACCCAAATCAAGGCCATTACTGGTGCTGACTGCAGCCCAATAACCATCAGATGGCATCTGTGAGAGTAGGGCTTCAGAAGCAAAAAACGTCTTCAAAGGACACATCTTCTTCAACGCCACAAAATTGCCAGTTTGAACTTTGCAAGGGTGAACCAAACATGGGACATTGAAAGGTGGAAGAAAGTTGTCTTCTCTGATGAGAAAAAAATTAACCTTGATGATCCTGATGGCTTCCAAAGTTACTGGCATGACAAGAAACACCTGAGATGTTTTCTACATGGCACAGTAGTGGGGGCGCCATCATCATTTGGGGTGTGTTTTCCTTCAATGGAACAATGGAGCTTCAGGTTGTGCAGGGGCGTCAAACAGCAGCTGGCTATGTGGAGATGTTGCAGCGGGCATCGCTCATGACTGAGGGCCGTCGTCTGTGTGGTAATGATTGGGTTTTTCAACAGGACAATGCTGCAGTTCACAATTCCCGCCTGACAAAGCAGTTCTTCCAAGAGAATAGCATCACTCTTTAGGACCATCCTGTATGTTCCTTGGATCTAAACCCAATTGAGGACATTTGGGGATGGATAGCAAGGGAAGTTGACAAAAATGGACATCAGTTCCAGACAGTGGATGCACTTCGTGAAGCCATCTTCAACACTTGGAGCAACGTTCTCACTAGCCTCCTGGAAACACTGGCATCAAGCATGCCTAAACAATCGTTTGAAGTCAACAAGAATGGTGGACCTACTCATTACTGAGTCCTTTTTAAAAAAATGTTTAATACTTTTTCTGTTTTGGGGGGTTTTGGAGTTTTTGTGAGCTATGGTCTTAAACTTTTGATCAGCAAAAAAAAAAAAAAAAATCATGTTTGAGTGTAAATGCTGTTTTCAATTAATTCCCCGCTCAAAAGTTTTTGTCTCTTACACTGATTTCTTCTTTTAACATTGTGAAGCTCTACTTAGAACCTTCTTAAGATCCAATAGTGCATTAGCACGACTGACGCTTGCATGCTGATGCGAGAGCATTTTTAGATGCTTCCACGCACGTTTGGATTGTTTTCAGTGGGCCGTCCGCATCCAGGAGTTCTGTATATTCTGTGAGCTGCCCTCCCACTTCCCCGCTCCAACAATGGGGAAGAGGCTAGAGGTGAAGGAATGAAAGCCAAGTAATCACTTAAGGTTACGCCGTGCAGAGCAAATTGTTCCCATGTGACGAGCTCAACCCGGGGCTGAACCGAAGTCACAACAATCGCAAGTCATTTGGCTCCGATCAGTTAAATCGACTCACAATGGATACAGTAGAAAGGGGAATTTTTTCTCCTTCCATTTTTAATTTGGATGCTTTTGAACGACTACATGCGCTGGATCGATGCCACAAGTCGCACGGTTGCACAAAAAATGTCTAAAAATGTGCATTGGGTCACTCATTTAAAAAAATAATAATAATAATAATTGTGCATTACGCTGATAATGTTACGTCCAATGAGGGGAGCTAAAGTAGCAAAATGTCATAGCTTCGACTGCAACTTAACAGGCCAGTGAACTAATCTGGCCTGAACCCTAAAGAGACTCATCACATCTATGCCACGCCGCATTGATGCAGTAAATTACGCATAAAGAGCCCCAACTAATGAAACATAATATATGGAGATACTTTTCAGAAATCTCAATATTGTTTTAAAACCCCTTATTATTCACTTTTCAAACTGAACTACAAAAATTAATTGTGTACCAACAGATTAATCTGGTAAATGACAATCAAAACACACTGCTTTCGTCAGTGTTTTCTACAGTAAACAACCCCAATAGAGGGACTGTACTGATGTCGTTTGCTGTATTGCTTCATGATGCAAATGAGTCCAATTTCCATCACCGCCTGGACCTCGAAACGCAAGCAGCGTTTAACGCTCCAAGCATGGATATGTTCAATAACAGTGACATCTTGAGGAAGCTGAAACTCTTCAAACCTCCTCTCTCTCTCTCTCTCTCTGCTCCACCTCCAGACTCTGTTGCACTGTTCCTCCCACCCTCATGCTTCCCAGCAGAAACGCAGAGGTTTTGGATCAGACTTGCCGTGCAGTGGCTGGAGGTGATTTCCTACTTCGCCGGACTTCAAGGTGTCTCCCTCCGCGCTCCGCGACATGGCCATCTCCATCTCCCTCCAGTGCCTTGGCCTCGCAATACTCGCAGCTATCCTCCTGCAGACGGTCGCGGTGGCCATAAGCTTCATGTACTTTCACAAAGTCCTGAACACGGTAAGGACACGAGGCAGTGCACCAGGTTCTTCTGCTACGGTTAATGGCTGCATTAAAACGGCGAACTTCTGGCATAGACGTGTCAATACGGGCACGTTACGTATCCCGTTGGTTATCAAGTCGATTGAAAAACGTCACTATGCGAACAAACATGATGCGTACTACGTTATCCCCCTTTTTTTTTAAAAAATTAAGAAACTCACCAGAATTTCTTTATTCACTGTTAAAAAGTGCGGCGACGTGTTTAGGTTCCACACAATCCTGTGGGAGGTTCTGCTCAACACCGGATAATAAAAAAAGGAGACACTAGGGCGAGTATATAACCTGAAACAATGGGAGGAAATGGGATTTGTTCGCACTGAATGGGGCTGTGGCACACAAAAGCAACACGTATCGCAAACTTGAATAGGTCAGTGTAGCGCTCGTGACAAGTGTTGAAACGCTGCTTGTAAAGTCCGACGGCTCCTACTCTGGGCCCTCATTGGCTGGATTTGGTAATCAAATCCCGCCTCTCATCGATCACACCTGGGACCACTTATGAGTTAATTACGTTTTTTTTTTTGGTTTACGGGATGCTTAATGTGTTTGGCTGGTTGGGTCTAAAAATACCAGCCAGTTTGATGTGGCGCGTTTACTTTTATTAGTAAGTTACTAATGCATGGTGTAATAAGAAACGACTGAAAAAATAAATAAATAAAAACAGTTATCTTCACAACAAAATAGACCCCTTTGAATTTTTTCCCATTTGGGTAAAAAACTGAAAACTTTGGGAATTAATTATTATCATCCCTATTTTAAGCTTCTTCACAACTTTATCCTGTCTGCCTTGCTCCTGCTGTGTTCCCGTCTTCTTCATGACAACAATGACTTAACAAATACATTTAAACAGATAATACACTAAATGCAAGTTGACTATATTTACTATGACTTCTGAAAAAAATCGGTTGCGATGGATTTCATTTTAGGTTATTATGGTAAAACTGAGCACGGAAAATTGGAAGCCACTCTAAAAAAATATATAATTTATGAAAGAAATGTGGAAGATTTGGATCTTAACTTTTATTCTCTACTTTGTGTCAGCCTGTCATGTGAAATCATAGGAACATTTATTGCACATGACTTACAAAAAAAAACAAACAACTTTAATCCAGCACTGTAAATCGCTTTAATCGCTCTCTTGTTAGCGTGCTGTCACTTCGCTCTGAGTAGTAATGTGTTTTTTTTCAGTTTGATTAACTGAGTTATTTTAAATTGCCAGATGCAGGACAGTTTTTCCCGGAGCAGCGTTTCCTGTCTGACAAATGCGAAGCTGCAGTCAGAGTTCCAGGACCCAGCAGCTGAGGGCAGGAAAAGCAGTGATCCCTGTTGGCAGGTCACACAGCAGCTCCACTACCACATCGAGAAGGTTTGACTTTTTTTTTTTCTTTTTTTGTTTAAACTATTTTGCCAAGATTCCTAACCATTTATAGCTCTATTTTTTTTTACCCTCATTTAGCATCTTTAAAAGGGAAAATGTTGGGAAAATGTCTGTCACTAAATGTTATAAACCCAATTGAAGACATTCATTTTAGTGTTTCTTTTCGGAACAGCCCATATTTAGACCATAATCTGACACGTTCTATCAACTGCGCGGATGACTGCGGGATCCTTATCAGTTCTGGTGAATCATTAGTTACTGAATATGAGTTTGTTTGTTAAAAATGCCATTGTGTTTGGCATAATAGATAACTTGTTGGCCTATTCATTTGCTCTTTCCTCTGCCTTTCTCTGTGTTCCCTGCAGAAAATTGCTGACAGATTCCAGAGGGAGATATCCACTGCCATGAGAAGTAAGAACAATCCCCCCATTGACTAATAACAGGCTTGTGTGTGACTTTTCCCACTAAAAACGTCCTGTGGTGAGTGTTTTGTTTCTGTCTGTTTGGGTTTTCTACAGATAAGTTGACAGGAGTGCTGCCTATCTTGGGCCCTGGGGTCCGTGGGATCCCTCTTCCTAAAGTCGCTGCCCATGTGACCGGTGTTGCCTCGTCATCAAAGGCTCCAGCTGCACCAGAAAGTAAGATTCAGTTTGTTGTGGCTTCAGGCAAAAACATTTAGCACAAATTGAGTCATTGAAAGCACAAATGCAAGTTTGTAAGAGAGGCTTCTTTATTCGGTGCGAATCTTGACAATGCCTCCGGGCAATCCGAGGTGCTTGGACTCGGTTACCTCCTCATACCTGGGTCTGTCAGGGCCTGCAGCTCCTGATCGAAACACCAGAAAAATGTCATGATTTTTAGAAAACGTTACGCTAGAATTCAACCTTCTTCTTTGTCCGGCACATGAAAAAAATAATGCATGAATGCATGGAGTTTTTTTTTCTTCTTTTTTCGTTTGTGCATAAGTGAACTGTTAAGTTGAGATCGAGAGATTGGAGGATCGCGGTATTCAGTGAGAAACATTGACATGTTCAATAAACCGAGTTTGAGATGATCTGAGCTCTACCACATATCACATCAAACTGTCACGATACGTCAATTAAGAAAACAAAAATCACTCATCGTAAATCATGCAAAATCACTGTCTGACAAACACAACGCAAAACCTTCCTCCTTCCATGCACAGCAGTTGACGACTTGAACTGTTTCATGTCTTGTCGCCAACACTCTGCTTTTTAAGTTCACACGTTATTTATTTTCCTTTATTTCGCTCATATCTGCTAACTGTTAGAATACATAATGGATTCAAGACATCTCCCATGCGTTGCCTTGCACAACATTCACTCCCCCTTTCGGGGTAAAGTAAGTCCTCCGGTTTGTGTGGCGCTGAGTTTTACTTTTGATGTGTTTAAGACAATAAAAGCATGACATGAGCTAATGTTGTTTTTGTGAGTGGCTGGATGTCATTGCAAAGAATTTAAACAATAACACAATGTGACTTTTTTATTTTTATTGATTGGCAGTGTTATTCTGAAAAACCTTGAAGTCACGGAGCAAAAATCAGTCACTTCAGCCTCTCTTCATTGAACTACATGCAAAAGATATTGAAATATATATTTAGAAACCTAATTGAATTCTTTAATTATTTGTTATTTTTTGTATTATTAATGCTTACATATTAAATTTCAGATTAAAGGTAAAGCTTAAAGCTATATTCATGGAATGTGTAGTGTATAACAGAAAACTTCTTTATTGTGTAGCTCCTTTTTGCGTTTCTGGAAAGGGTAAAGTATATGCTGACATTTTTGAAGTGTAATACATTTTAAAAAGTACATATGTTTTACGAAACGCATTCAGAATACGGGGTGTTCTTAGATTACCCTGAAATTGAACGAAGTCATTAAATGTGTCCAAACATAAAACCTTGGTACAAACACATCAAAACAGGCTGCTTTTCAAGATGCCAAGAAAAAAATCCCAGTCCATATCACACATTTTGCTATCAAAGTACATTCGTGACATTGTCACCTATATGTGGTAGGATTGACGGTGAGACGAGTCATTTTCAAAGCGCTTAAATTTTCTACATATATGGCTCCAGATTTTAAACAATCTGTTTGTTTTATATTTTAATGTTGATGACAACAACATGCGAGACACAACTTCTCAGTCTGGCTTGTCTTCAGATGTCACGATGCTTTTAAGTATTGGCAGCGCTATAACCGATGACATCTTTGTTCCTATGTCAGTTCAATGATTTCTTTAAAGATCCACACTGGTCTGTGGGCACATCTGGTAACATTGTGTACTCTGCGAACAAGTCTTTGCAATTTGCTTTGTACTTTTTCTCCAGTGGTGACTGTTTACACTTAACGCTGGCTCTTGGCAGTCCCAAATGAGCTGCGATGACGGGGACGGGCCTCCAAATAACCGTGGTTGGTGCTGTTGCAGGCCCGCGGAGCAGCAGGGGGTTCTCTGGCGAGCGCGTCCGAGCGTGGGAGGGCCAGAGGGGTCTGTCCTTCCTGCAGAACATGGAGCTCAAAGGAGGGGAGCTGCTCGTACCAAGTGCAGGCCTGTACTACGTCTACGCCCAGACCTACTTTAGGCTTCCATCTGTGGGGGAGACGGACGGGGAAGCAGCAGACGACGAGGGGGCAGAACTCGTCCAGTACATTTATAAAAAGGTTCCGCTTTCGCATCAGTAGATGGTAAAATACCGACGCGGCAGCGGTGACGTTTAAATTGTCGTTTAATCCCCCCGCAGATGAGTTCCTACACAGGACCCATCCTGTTGATGAAATCGTCCCGGAGCGTGTGCTGGCCTCGGGGTCAGGAGCCAGGCCTCTTCTCCCTGCATCAGGCCGGCACCGCTTTCCTGCAGCCGGCCGATCGCCTTTTCGTCACCGTCAGCAACGCCAGCGCCATGGAGATGGACGGGAGGGCGAGCTACTTTGGGGCTTTCCTGGTGGACTAACGGCGCTAACCGAGGGCTTTCCGGAGTTGTCAGTAGACTGCGTCAGTCAGCGTGTGAAGAAACGGGACTGGAAGACGAGAGGATCTTCTTATGGAGAGGAGCTGGGATCACTCTGAGCTACAGAGGGGAACTCTGAATGCACCGCCGCTCAAAAAGGAACCAAGATGAGCCGTTTAAGCTGTGCATATACTCCAGCAGTGACTTGTGAGCACAGATCGTATGTAGCAGAGGCTGGAAACAAGAACGCACATGGGTTAAGTTGGAGAAACTGGATTGCAAACATTGGGATTGCTCTCTGTCGAGAGAACTAACCAAATGGACGTCACTGTGTAATTCTTCAACGTTTCCCAGCGATGGACACATATATTTCTCATATATGGTATTGTTTACAAATGTATTTGTACTGATAAATGGATTTAATTGAGATGTTTTTTTCTCAGGGTGTAAAAAGAAGTAAAAGTTGTAGATATTGCATTGAGCTTAATGTATTCTGGGTCTAGTTTTCTCAGCAAATATCATATTCCTGATTTGATATAAACTGTTTTGAACTACAAATCTCAATTTTCAGTCATACTTTTTTTTTTTAAATTATATTAATCAGTCGGTCGATAATATGTAGTTTTTTTTCTTAGGGTGGACTGAAAATGCATCTAAAGCCATGAATACAAGCCCAAAATGAAACCTTTCTGACTAAGATGAATGTATGTAGATGAAAGCTATGCATTGAATCTAAGCGACTAAAACTCCTCCCTTAATCACATCTGTCCACACAATAAGACACAAAGCTGAAAAAGTAAAAAACTATCTTTTAATTCATGTTGTTACATGTCTCCGTAATATGGCAGTGAATATTTCAGCAAATAACTGTCACTCCTCAAACAAGACATTTACATTACAAAAAAATGGACATAGAAAAAACAAAATTAAGGGTTCAAGTAATGCCCAAAACAAATACATCTTTGAAACCCATACACACACACACACACACACACACACACACACACACACACACACACACACACACACACACACACAGGAAGATAGGACACGTCTGCTGATCAAACTTAAAGTCCACCTGCTACTTTTCCTGGTCCACGAGTAGAGAAGTTCTGTTTTCTCTCTATTTAGTTCGGGTTTTTTTTTCTTTCTTTTGGTCACCACTACTGGACTGACAGACATGTTGGAGTTACATCTGAGAAGGTAAACACAAACACAGACAACACACAGCCTCGTGAAAGGTCTCTTTGTGATATAACCAAAACACTCGGATACCAAACCTCCAACAGTATCAAAAATAAATCTGGTATAATCTCTGATTAATCAGGTCTTTACAAGTGTGTGTGTTGGGGGAGCAGGGAAATTTTTTATTTCGTTTTTAAAGGAAACTCTGATAGAACTATGGCTTCAGTTTACCTCTATACACATACAGTCATGTACAAGTGTGCTAGTTTTTGAGGACCGACGATTGCAGTCGCAACTAACCGGACAGGAGCAGTAAGCTTCCCCATTGGGCGTTCCTATTGCTATTACGATAAAAACCCACTGTTCGCCTCCAACACGGGTAAGTGCCTCAGGATGACCTCATTAAAAGTAAAAAGCATGCCGTTTAAAACAAACTCCCAAACAGCTGAGAGCATTTAGACAGGGTGTCTTGTGTAACGCTTAGTCTGATTTCAAAATTAAAGTTTGCTCGTGTACGGGGTTAGGAAGGGATAACATGACACATTTCATATTTTAAGGAGTAACACTCAGAATGGTGAAGATGAAATCTTAATAAAAAATGACGCTACTGACAAATTTGTTTAAAAAAATTCTTTTTTTAAAAAAAAGGTAAAAAATCTGCACATATGTGTGAGCAAATGACCAAAACTTGGAATGGGTTCCTATTGCCTCTTGCAGTAAATCTGTGGTCTATAAGCTGAAAAAAAGCACCTTTGAAGTACAGAACATCCTTGGAATAGAGTATATACCTACAGACTGGCAACAATACACACCAGTGCACAGGCACGATACAGGAGGCTTTGGCACACCCATGCTAATCTCACTAGTCAGCGTTTTCCAGTACAGCAAACCAGCAGGTTGCAGAACAAGACAGACGCATAGCTGCCATGAGTCGAGTCCTCCATAAGAAGGGGGAGCCGCGGTAACAGGTGGATAATCAGTCGTCACATTCAATCAGCACCACGCTGTGTCGTCGTTTTTTTTTTTTTTTGTTTCCCCCCACGATTTCCTGCCTATCAGCCAATCAGCAGCTCCAAGCTGTCGTCAAAGTTAGCATCCTGCGGCGGGTTGGCTGACAGAAACGCCGTGGTCACGGGAGTTCCCGTCACCGTGGCGACGTTGAGGAGGGTGTTGCCGCGGATGCTGGTGGTCGCCGGGTTGCGGAGAACCGCGGCCGCCGTGATGCTGGTCAGGTTGATGCCCAGGGTGAGCCGCGTCTGCTCCAGGGCCTTCTCGGGCACGGCGAAGGCCTCCAGTTTCTTCTCGCCGTTGGCCATGTAGGAGTTCTGGCAGCCCCGGCAGATACAGTCCAAGCACGCCTGGGGAAGACGAGAGAGATGACGCAACTCGGACAGTACGCACGAGCGCTGCACGGAAACCACGCAACTTCGTACATCGACTGATTATTAGAGATAAACACCGCTGTTTGCACATCAGTGAATATCAACAACACGTTAATTTCAGTGTTTCAGTTACAATAAATTAAAGTCATAATACATAGTTTCATTCCACACAGAGCGATATGCTTTGATAATTTATTTTTAGTAATGCCGACTTATTGCTAATGAAAACGCGATATTGAATTATTAGAATATACTACAGTAATAATTTTTTTTTTTTACACATAGATGTCATTTTGCAAAAAAACAAACAAACATGTACTATACAGCATCTACACGGGAACCATTTGGGTTGATTACAGCAACAATGTGGAATGAAATGAAGCCATTAGCTTGTAGCATTCCCCAGCCATTGTTGGCTCTGGCGTCTCTATTTCTACCCTTCACAAATACTCCATAGTATGCGGTTCACGCTGGTCAGTCTAGGACTGTATAATAATATCGATATTGCGATATATATCGATATTTTCTTCCCTAGGAAAAAATTGATATTAATCTGCAAGTATCGTAACATCCAACTGTCACCTTTCTCACTCACTGCTTGCTTAGCACCAGGTCATCAGGCTTAGAGTGATTCCTTCAGATGTTCAGTATCAAGGTTAAAAAGGTATCAAACTATTCAGAGCAGGTACTTGGTTCACTTTATTTACTTTACAAATGCATGTAAGCTACA
>CAEGAF010140614.1:0-38912 GCA_903067075.1 Micropoecilia bifurca
GTCACGTAAAGGAAAAGCTAAGGGGTTGCCTAAAAATAATTTCATACTCATATAACACAAACATCAACACATGTATTGACTTACCTTGTGCCGAATCGCTGCCTCTGTTCTCAGCTTGTTCCCGTTGCAGTTGATTTCCTCCGGCATTATTTTCCTCCAACAAATTATTCCACAAAACGAAGCTCGTACCATTTCCTTTTAACCTCCGTCTTCCCGTTTCTGACACTGGATCTATAGCAGCAGCTACAAACCGGCTGTTAGCTTTTGTGGCTAAGTTTTAGCTACATTCCGCTGTCGCCGCGATATCAGCAGGAAAATGAACAAACTAAGCACTGGATGCTACCGGCTAATTACTGGACACAAAGGCTAAACACAAAACTCGATTGTTGTACCAGTAACTCACAGATATTTTTAGTTTTACGTCTTTTTCATGGTACAGAGCTTGCAGCTTCGGCAGAAAACAATAGGAAAAAGCAGGAACCGGAAACGATTAGTGTCCCACAAATTCAAACGGAAATACGTCACCACCTCCCGTGGCATATACCCCATTGCAAGGAAAAAGCTCTAATGGGAATGTAAATTGTGCCTGTGGTCAGATGAGACTTAGACTGAGATGGAGAATGAAATAAAGGATGCATAATTTTTCATTGCAGAAGCATGTGAGCTACTGCAATAAAACACAAACTTATTTTAAGGCTTTTTACCAGAGGTGCCAATCAATTCCCACTGCATTGTTTTCATTACAACTAAAGATTCTGCAATGAAAGTGACCATAATCAGCTTATCTTGAGTTTTTGTTCACCACTGGCCAACAAATGTGTTACTGAAAGAATCATATTGGATGGTAGAACAGAAAACCTAGGAATAAAAGCAGTCTTGCATTTCTAAAGTGAAAAATATAACCTTACAGCCCATTGGAGCATTTAGTGTCCGTCAATCGCCTACACACACAGGGATGGAAATCTTTCTCAATGTGGATGTGTACAATATCACAGACATCCATCACAGTATGTCTAAACAAAAAACATTCAGGGCTAAGCAATGTATTCCTTTCATGCTTTATTCAAAGAGTCACTGATTAAATGAGATGTTTCACTTACCAGAGCTGTTTTTGGATCCAGAGGAGCTCTCCTTATCTACTTTGGGTTTCTTCTTCTTGTGAGATCCAGATTCTGATGCGGCTGGTCGCTTTTCTACAGCGGGAGTGGAAAGAGCTCTCTTTTGGAACAGCTCACGCTCTCTAAGCAGAGCTGGATCCATCCCGGCTGACATGAAGGAAGAAAACATGGACGTAGTATAAGTATTTTGACGCAAAACACATTTCAGGCAGATCAACACAGCAAATTTCAAAAGACTGATTTGCTAAAACCCTGTTTTATTTCTCAACACAGCCTGAGTGCTCCTTCACCCAAAAGCTTTATTCTGAATACTTCATATTCAGAGATTGTTTACCAGGTTTATTTCTAATAATCTTCCAAATATTATTGTTGGTAATTGGCTGCATCTTTATTCAAAGATTGTGCTGACCTGGAAGTCAAGACCATTCCCATTCCCAGACAAATCTCTTCTATGTGTTACTTAATAGCTTAAACAACAGTGACTATAACATACATCCAAACTTAGCTATTGAAAACTCAGTTGGCTTCATAAACTCATTGATCTATTTCTTTAGATTCCCTTCTCTAATTTAATACTGTACACAATGTAGGACTTCCTGTATTAGTTTATGGCTCTAGTTCCATAGAAAAGGTATCAAATTTCAGACCATTTGTATCAACTCTCTGTCCTTAACCAGCAATATTGTCAATAAGTACATTTCAATTTGGGTTCAAAAATTAAATCCTTCAGATGAAGGATGATGCATGTTTCAATGTATTACAGACAACAAATTCACTACTTGTGAATAAGACAAAATGTAGGTAAAGACCAGATGAATTTATGTTAAAATGGTAACATGGTTAATTTTGCTGGGTAGTAAGTGTTTAACACACACCTCCAACAGATTATGTAAAGTCTATACAAACATTGTAGATTTGAATAAATTGAGGTACATCTCTGACCCTTTACACATCACAGGTTCCCTACATTTTCTCAAAATTTCAATTATTATTTATAACAAGTAGTAAAACACAGAACTATAACAACATAATGTATAGACTATTATACATTGCTCTATACAACAATAAAGAAAACCTATACATTTTCAATTTGGTACATTAAACATATAACTAATTATAGGCAAACAATTTTGATTTTTTTGTCCTCATACGTAATAAAGCTAACTAAAAATGAAATCTCATTTTAAAAAACACAGCAGCTAAAAGCATGTCAGAAAAGCCATTGATGCAGGAGTAAAAAAACATATACAAGTACTGCCAAAAACTGTGAAATTTACAACAGTCTTGCTTTTAAGTTACTGAAAAATAATGAGTGAAAAGGAGAGATAATATTATTCTTCATCGTTCCAAATAAGCAGAGCCAAAAATAACAACTGAAATAATCAAATATGACGAAGACAAAGGATTCAATTCTAAAGGCAAAGAAAATCAGGAATGAAGCCTGTGAGCCATGCGATTCATAATTTGGAAATACCCCCAGAGGTATATTTAGATGAAAACTTCCCCCAAAACATTTCTGATTAGCTAAAGAAAGAACATAACATTAGTAGTTTGACAGGGTATATATTTTCCTAAGATATAAACACAAAGCTATTGACCTAAAGAACTGATAGGAAAAACAAGGTAACTGTAATAGCTGGTTGATTTAGCTAACGTTCGTCATCACTGCGGTATTACCTAATCAGTTAACTTCTTAAACATCGGGAGACAGTTTAACATTCTAATTTAGACAGAAAAACAAACAGCAGAATGCAGTAAAATAAATATACTGTACTCTAGCAGTTAGCCTAGCATTAGCACATGCAGTGTTAGGTCAGTAAACGGTACCTGCCTTTTGCTTTGTCCTCCTGCAAACAAACTGCAGTTAGTCCAAAAGGACTAACTAATCAACGTGTAAAGCCAAATTAAACTTCCAGTAAATGAGCGATTTTCTGCCTTTTCTATTGTGAAATAAGTTGACACCAGCTAGCTAGCTAGCTAACTAACTTCTAACAAATGTTTTCTCTTCACAGGACTTCCGCTTCTTGTTCGATATATCGGTTTTCGACAGCTAATGACTACGTCACCACGCATTTTCCCTTGGACAGAGAAAAACGTCATGCGTAATTTTTTTTAATCTGTCCAAAGCTTTCGGAAATATAAACTAGAAGTGGACTTAGTTACTTCGAAAGACTTACCTAATAAATACTAACGTAAGATAAATGTCCTTTAAAATTATTCACAATTCCGAAGGATTTTTGTTAATAATTTTTGAACCATTAGTGTTACCACTTGCTCATCTGTTTTGGGATTGGTGTTGTACAAGAATGTTCTGGAATACAATCAAATAATCAAAAACAATTAGAAAATTAATTTAACAAACAGGGCTGTGTCATTTGCAATAGAAAAATATAATCTTAGCGATACCGAAGTAAACAATACACTTCAAAACACTTATCCAAATATAGATATTTGGATAATATACTGTGAGGTAACGTTTTCAGAGAGAGTGTTTCAACATTACCACCTAGTGGCGTAATAGCGTAATTTATTTATTTTACTGAATTTATTTATTTTTAAAAACTAAATTCTTATTCTTGTAATACTCTTAGAAACTTTCACAGAAAAGAACTTTAAATAAGCAGAAAAGTTTATTTATATTTTATTTAAATGTTTTTTACATATTTTTTTGTAAGCTAAAGTTGATTATTTTTTATGCAGAAAAGAACATGCAATTAATCATCTGAGTCTATCTGTCCAAAAATATAGAGTGGACGTGGCTGAACTGGAGTACATTTAAACAGTGTGTCCTGTTTCAAGAGCAGGATAATAAATTCAAAACTTAAAAACTCTGTGTTGCACTTTATCCAGATTTTCATTCCTTCTTGGAAACTGAACTGTTTACATCTCCACTGTAACAAAAAAAGAAGAAACATTTAAGATTATATCATCACAAGCCCCTTATTTTGGTTTTATATGTACTCTAAGGAAAGCTCCTAAAACCTTGTTGAATCTATGCCACAAACAATGACGTTCTGAAAGCAGAAGGTGAAAAGTCTACACTTTATTTTCTAGCATTGTTGTCACTGCACATTAGTCGCTAAAACACTAGTTTAGGAAACACAGTGACCTACTCTTTTCTGATGTAACAAACTTTGTGATGCTGATGAAATTGTTGGACCTTTTATACTGATTCTCCCCTCATTGCTGTCACTGCTATGACAGCTGTGTTCCTCTGGGAAATGATGATAAAAGCCAATGGAAAACCACGTAAACCAAAACATTCCAACCTCTTTTTAATGCGTTTAAATAGACAGATGGTGTGTACAGTACATCAGAGCATGTTCAACCGTCTTGGCTTTGGAGTTGCATGTTTAGCCTTCACACATGCATCTTAACTCCTGCATGAAGCTCTTTAAATTTTATCAACTATTTTTTCCCTTGGCTAAGGGCACATCCTTCCTGTTTAAGTAGAATCACATTAATCTCTTTGGGAAGGTGCAATAATGTGCAAACTGTCAAGTTTCAGCCTAAAACACTGTGTTTGTTAAAAACCTTTAATCTAACATTGGAACCCCTTTTGTGATGGATTGCTGTATGTGGTGTTTCAGACTACATCTCTGGAGGACTGAGACCGGGCTTTACTGGCTGCAGATGGAAGGCAACTTCACCACTACGTAATCAGCTGAGAGAATGGGTGAGATAAAGCTACAGTCTAACCAGACTGCCAAGAAGAAGACAAAAAGACAGATAATCACATCAAAGCAGCAGGGTGTAGACCGAAAGTCTTATAACTGAGCTTGCTTTTAGATCAAGCTGAGTAAGAGAAATAGAAGACTTATTTCCCCCCAAAAAATGGTTATTGCTTTAATTGAAAGAGCTTTTCTATCTAACCAAAAAGGCAAAAAGTTTATTATGTAAGATGCCTCAAAATTTTATCCAAGAACTGAGGAGGAACTTGCTTGAACTTCAAGTCATAAATCCTCAGATGCTCACTTTAGATGCTTTCTTGCTTTGTTTTCACTTTGACTGGCTTGACATAATGTCAAAGAGATTTCTTTGTGGATTCAATCGCTTTGTGAGGCAAAGTACATCAACCCTTTTTTTCCCACTGAATTTGTGTCAGCTGTGTTTCTCGTTTAGTGGCCTGTCAGATTAAAGTGGCTGAAAGTGCTTTTCTCAACACTTTATTGATTCTAAAAAAGAACAATCATCTTATGTGTGGCACCTGGAGCGTGTAGGTGGTTTGATCGGATTTGATTGAAAAGGGGTCTGAAAGAACAATAAGTAAAAAAATAAAAAATAAAAAAAGGAAATATGTATATCTATTACTCATATCATATAAAAATTTACTTTTGATGACAAGAATTCGTGATATCAAGATGCACACTGCCCACAACTTATATAGACATTCCAAAGTGTCTTCATAAGTAACAATAATAACCTTGGTGCATTTCCCCTGGGATGTTGTGTGGAAATACCTCTGTAATGATAAAGTTTAGTAAGGGTTTGCAGTTCAAGTCTTGATATCTGTGCTGGCACATCATTCTGAATGTCTTCTCATATACACATCATCTCTTGTTCTCTACTGGAGCAACAACCTAGGGCATAGCAGGAAGTTTCTGGGAACTCAGCAAGACTTCAACAACACATCAATAATAGATAATAAGGAAGACAGATGAGAGATACAGAAGCTTTACTATCTAAGTCATCGTGCTTCATCAACCCGTTCCCCTGAGCATAGCTTTTCTGTTGAAATTCCTGTTTTGTTTCTTTGTTTGTCGTCCAAATCACCTGTTTCTTTACCACTGCACTACTGGGCCTTTTTGAATTCACAGTTCCTGAGCACTTTTCCCCTTTAAAAACCTTGTTTCTCTACAAGATTCTAATATTATTTAATAACTTATGTGACAAATGTGACTTTTGAAAGA
Organism: Micropoecilia bifurca; assembly: GCA_903067075.1. Lineage (NCBI taxonomy): Eukaryota > Metazoa > Chordata > Actinopteri > Cyprinodontiformes > Poeciliidae > Micropoecilia > Micropoecilia bifurca. The sequence goes on from CAEGAF010140614.1 coordinate 6,029, forward strand.
TTTTTTTTCTCTATCTGCTGATCATTTTTTTCACATTATTGCTGCAAAATGCAGCCGAGATGCACATTCGACACATACCGAAGACTTTGCAAGCAATTTCCCGCCATCTAGCGGTCTGAGTGTGAATGACACCCACTTGGGATTTCACAGTTTGGTGAATGCACTGCGTATATTTTGTAATTCAATTTAAAAGCTACATTTAGCAACATTAATGCTGATGTAATCATCTGCATACCGACATTTTATAGATTACTATTAAACTATTCTTAATATATGCATCCATTAAATGTATTGATTTTAAGTTCTATATTTCAATGAATAATCTCCGCTTGATTTAGAAAATCATTGAAGCAAGAAGCACTTTTTAAATATATCTTTAAATAAATTCAGGCAGGAGTGTATATAGGTACAATAGGTGGTGCTTGACATTGACTTTGAACCTACAGTCTAAATATCTAAACTTAAAAAATGTCTTAACATACCAAAGATAACAAAAAATATAATCAGATCTTTGGTCATTTTGTTTTATTTTTAATGTTTTCTGTTTGGTTGAAAGTGCACTGATGGAAGTAGCTATAAGCTTAGGATGGACTTATAACTTCTGTCTGTTTTTTATTAAATTTTTTTATTCTTACAATTTACACTTAGATCTATTATTTGTAAATGTGTTATGCAGCAAGTTCAACAGAATCAAAAATACTCTGCTTTCCATAACAAACTAAACTAGCAAGACAGTAAACTAAACTAACTAGCAATAGACCCAGAAGCAAGCCCTTATTTAATTAAAAAATAATTTGGTCTGTAATCTTTTTTTTGTCCTCTGAGTTGAAGATGGATTTGATGACATGCATTGCTAAGGCAATCCCTCAAACATACTGCTTCTTTGTGTGACATCATGGAAAAATATATATGTATGTAAACATATCAAGTGTGGACTTCCAACAATTCAGCTTGTACTTAGGAACTACTTCTAGAAGCTGGAAGGTGTTATGTTCGGCTGTTCAAATACAAGTATACAAGTATAAACAACATGTATTTTCAGCCATCATACTGCTCAAGAAAGAGACAGAAGAGTGTCAATAACCACAGCGAAATGAGTTGCGTACTGACATAGCGTAACTGCTACACTGACTACTCTAATGAAATAGAACAGTTTAATTTATTTATTAAAGTCTAAATTCTGAAGATGGCCAATATTGAAGCATTCCCCAAATGTTTGACCTATACGTCATTTTAAAGGCAAATCTACCACATATTAGAAAAATGTGCGTAAACTCCCACTTTTCAAGAAAGTAGCAAAATAATCACTGTTTTTTTTATTTAGATTGAATTGGTGATCACAACTGACTAAGTACAATTTTGAACTAATTTAATGTTATATATGGAAGGAAAAAAAGTCACGTGTCGTTTTGTTCAGTGTATGTTAACATCTGGTTTAATTTGTGTATTGCAAGAGCTTATTATAGCTTCCCGGGAAAATGATTGCTGAATATGTACAAGGTCCCATTTAGGTGCCTCTGCAGATTAAGCTAACTTGCGTAAACACAATTAAAGTTGTCCAATTTATGAACGATCCTATTTAGCCAAGGCAGACAAAGAAAAGTAAGTCATCTGAGAACAATGAAACTCTTTGTCACAAAAATAGATTCTGTTCCAGATGTCTCAGCTGCACAATCGTTTCAACTGCAGTTTCTTTCAAGCCACAACAAGCTGGGCAAGTGAACATACAACAGCTGCCAATTAGACTGATACTGTCAGTCTGCAGTGAACTGAACAGGAGACTGAAATATCAATTTCAGGAGTCATCCATGGTTTTGTTATTATACTGAGGAGCTTTAGTACTTAGTGTTTTTTTTTTTCTTTACTGTTGAGGGGTTTTTGCTGCAGGTGTGTACTGTGTGTGCATGGATGCCAGTAAAAAGGTGAGTGCAGCAGTAGGACAGAAGCTGAGAGTCTAGGGGGTGAGGGATAATATCAAAGAGCTGAGAAGGAGTGAAGTCCTGGAGCTGTCGTCAGGTGCAAATCCCTGTGGAGGGCGAAGTCTCAGACTGACAGCTTTCAATTGCAACAGTATGTGAACAGCTGTGGATGTGTGCGTGCTTGTGTGAGAATGTGTGCATAATACCTGTCAGAACTAAGGGCTTCACTGACTGTGTTTCATTATTGAAGTACCAAAATGTGCACACACAAAAACACAAACACACACAATCTCTCTGGTTTCCTTTTTCTTCTTTTTTAAGTTTCCTGGGACAAACATCTCAGTTATATTTGCAGAACTCAGGTGATATAAACTGTTTAAACATTTAGCACTCATTATTCTTAATTAATTTTTCATCCAGAATTCAGTGTTATTACGTTTGTCATGTGGAGACACACAGATTTTGCTGTAGGATTGCAAATCGTCACATTTATTTTCTGCTGTGAGAACAGAGAACAGAGTTGAAAATGTAAGTACACACATTCCAGTCACGTGTGTGCAGCTTTTAGGTTACTCCTGCCTGCTGTCTTCCCCACAGCACCAGTTAGTTTTCTGTAAAGGTTTTGCCATGTCTGAACGACACACCAGGTGTTTTTCTCTGGTGGGGGTGTGACCTACTGGCAGCGGAAATAATTCACACCCTGGGCAAAGTCTGTAGAGGTTACTGGTAGAGCCAATTGTTGAGTTAGTTAGATCTTTGGTTATCAAGTACCTATATATTTTTTTCTTTTTTTTTTTAAATAAGTGAAACTATTGCTTTAACACCAAATTCCCTTGCTGTTTCTAAAGCACTCTCCCTAACTATTGCTACTCATAGTAAAGATGTCTAAGAAGGCTGCAAGAAAAAAAATCTATTCACAGTAGATATTTTTTTTTCTGAAAAAATGCAGAAAAATATATCCAATCTTTAATTTATGTACATACAGAGACAAAAATTACTATATATGTTTGGCCAAAACCTAATTATGCTTCTTTTCAAAGTCAAACCTGCCACGTTTTTTAATGATTAAGAATTTATGTTTTTCTAAAGCTGTACCACATTTCTAATATGTATATAAAATATGTGTGTGTGTGCTGCAGATTCTTTGACAGAAGGCATGTATTTAAATCCAATATAACAAGAAAAAATTCCAAGACTATTTAAGTTTATGCATCAAAGCAGTGATCTGATTGAAGGCTTTGATGAACCTGTGCATCCAAGTACGTGCTGTTAGTTACTGTGTTTACTGATAAAATGTGAATTCTCTGTCTTGATGATACATTTAATAAATAATGATTAAAAAAATATTTTTCAGAGCTGCTCTATAACATATTGATTATGACAGTTACGAAATCCAATGACATAACATTCAGCGTCCTATTGTAATTTTTCAGTCGCCGATTGACAGAATATTGTACTTTTCTGCCAGTAACAGGTCGATGCTGGATGGTTAATTAGTCAGGGCATCTGCTCAGGAAGCAAGCCTGCACCTGTTATGTATCTCCAAGGCACATTGAGCCATTTTATAGCACATTCAATGAACTATGTTGTTATAAAAACAATGTGTATATCAAACATAACTTAAAAGAAATTTGACTTTGCAATTTGACACCTTGAAATTAGGAAGTTTTTAAGAATCCCTTGCTGTTCCCAACGTCATCACAATAACGCTCCTCCATGATGCCGTTTGCAGCCATTCTTAGGACTTAGAAGTAGCTCAAACTGCGAGTCTGCTGAGCTTATTATCTGATATGCATAATGTATCATATATGAGATATGACTGATAAGACACCTGGCTCTAATGTCTTCACCAAGAATGTCTGTTTTCATAACTGCAAATATTTCTTTGCAAGATATTTGAATTTGTTTGGGAAGGTCAGTGGTGGCTGTACTCACTCTGACAGAGTGACGCTGTAGCGTCACTCTGACACTTTCCTTGACATTTCATTAAAAGGATTTTAAACTTACATGCTTCACAGTTTTTAAACTGTATCTTTTTAAAATCTCACTAGAAGCCAGTCATATGTAGACCTGAGTTAATAGTGACTCGAATGAAAAGAGGTTCAATGCTCTTTGTAATAGAACTGTAAAAATGTATACTTTCAGTGGTAAATTGATCAGTTCACTCAATGTGGTCCACATCTTCTGTGACTAATAAACTTTTATGGTAAAGGACCGACAGTTTAGATGCAGAGTGTTTTGAAGCTCTTCTTGGTAGGAATGTTCTTCATGACATTCTCTTGCTTATTTTCAAAACTCCTATAACCTGAAAAGAGGAAGGACGTAAGATTTTGCACACAGTTAGTGTTCTACTTTGATCTAAAATATGGCTACAGCAAAGGTTGATGCTGAACAATGAAAGTTTGTGCTCCAAACTAAAATAATAATAATACAAAAAAAATCACTTCTCTTGCAGACTTTGCAGCAGGTGTACACCACCACTGTCCTATTAAACCAGAGTCGTAACTGGAGGGACTCGATTTTGATATCTAATTCTATTATTTCAGCAGCCACAGCGTGGCAGTAGGAAAGCGTTATTATTTTTTTTGCTGCAGCCCAGTGAGTGACTCATCGAAGGAGAGAAGCTGCAGCCGCTCAGACAAACAGACAGGGGAGATAAAAACAGCCAAACCCGCTGCGTTGAACCCAGTCTCTAAGCCATTGCTCTTCTGCTAAGCTTTCTGAGCGAAAAGCACACTGTGGCTGCAGAGGCATCCAGGTTTTCCTGTTAAAAACAAGCAGGGCAGACCATGGGACAAAAGTGCCTCTAACACAGCAAACACTGAGGTCTAACACGCAGCAATGCTCCAAATGACAGGTAGTCTGCGTCTTTGTTTAGACACGTTTTTTTTGCTTGCCCTTTCCACGGACCTGGCGTAAGTAAAAATCAATGATCTAACTCCGACTGACTGAGAAGTGCCTACTTCAAGTCAGCCATCCACCGCTAAATCTGAGAAAGTGAAAAATAGAAGAGATGCCTCTTGATGATACTGAACAAGTTCACTTGCCGTGAGGTGGCTTGTGAGGCATCGTTATGTAAGGCTGCACAGGCAGTCAAGTATGGAGGAGAGTTTATTTTGCTGCTGAGACAGTTTTCCCTCTGTCCCGCACTTCACAGCAGAGATAATTGAGCAGGCTCATTTTAAAAAGATTTAGAAATGTCAGATTCTAAAGAAAGTTATAATATTCTGCTGTTTTCAGTGGGGAGCTGCAGAATGCCATTATGAATTAGATGTTTGACAAATTTCAGTCAGGTTTTCTACAAAGGCAGTGTAGAGACAACGCTCCTCAGGGTTACCAACGATACATACAAATATAAGTTTAGATCATCGTCAAATTTCTATTTTAGTTCTGCTTGATCTGTGAGCTGTTCTTCCGTATTCCATCTATTACTTATGAATAGAAAGTTTCATGTGACCTCAGGTGGAATGTCTGTCTAGCATCCCTGATCTGTGGTAGAAGGGGTTAATTTTTGGAACTGGCCTCTTCTATTGGTTTATGCTTATAAGTTTAGTCACCGGATGGCCTTTAAATATTTTTTTTGAAGCAGTACCTCAGATTACTGTTTGCCTCAAAAAATAGTCTAGTTCAAATCTGTTAAAATATTAGGAATTAACTTCATACAACGTCACAAACGTAGACTTAATGTTAACAAACAGCCAAAATTTGACTAATAAATTACATATTTTATTCGTTCTATTTTTCTCCAACAAATAAAACAAAATAAACTTCTGTCCTATTAACTGCAAGAAGCTATATTTCATGCCTCTGCTTTGTTATGCCTAGACTAGTGTAGCTCTCATTGTTCCTACTTCAGCCATCAGAGATGTGCTGAATCCCAGCTGTAGAACTGCTGACCAGGACGCCATATTACGCTTTCTCAGTTCTCATGTACTGTACCTTCACTGGCTGTTAGTCAAAATAAGGATTCAGTAAAAAAAAAAAAAAAAACATCTTCCAGGTCTTTACAGCAACACATAATTTGGCTCCTTCTTACAATAACGACCTTGTAACTTCATACAGTTCATCTAGACGCCTACAGGGTGACAAATCTCAGTGTGACATGTGGGGACGGTGGATTCTCTGGGCTGAGTCCGATGCTCTGAAACAATTTGATGAGAAAATCAAGTATGTTTCTGTTTTAAAATGTCTTGTCTGACATTGCTTCACTTGCTGCTTGCATTCTGGGATTGTCTCAGTATTTGTGTCATTTTAATTTGGTTTAAGTTGCATTGTAGCTAAACTACTTTGCTGAAGTATGTGGACCCCTTGAACTCTTTGACTTGTTTGTTACATTACAATCACAAGCCTCAATGCAGGATCAAAAATTGGTAGATCCAAATTTTGCTGAAATTGAAATGGCTTATTTTGGGGAATGCCTTTACAGCTTTGCACATCCAAGGACTCAATTCTTTCTGAGATTGGATGAAGAGCAGCTGTAAACGTAATTTTTCAGGTTCCGCTACATATTTGGAGTTGCATTTAGCTTTTGATTTTGGCCATGCAGGTATTTCGTATCCTCTGAAGTGTCTGGCAGGATTGCTCTATCTGTACTTTTTATCTGTCTTTCTCTTAACTTTGTCCAGCATCTCTGGTGATGTTGCCAACATCATGTTTCAGCGGATTTTTTCAGTTTTACTTTTCTTCCACTCAAAAAATCTTGATAAATAGTCTTTAACAGTTTCATAGTTGTACCAAGCTCAATTTAAAGGCTCTATATTGAATAATACTCTGACTATTGTGTTATAACTCAATTCAGTTTAAACTTTTTCACAACATTATTTCTAAACTGGCTGCTTTGTTCATTTTTTCTCTAATGTTTTCTCACAAAACCCTTCATAGAACAGTTACATTCATACTGTGGTTAAAGCATTTGCTGGTGAATTACTTACTAAATTGGGTGACATATTTATTGTAGTGTCTACAGTAAGTTAAGTCACACACCACACTTTTCAGGTTTGTATTTATGAAAAGAAACTTGAAATTCTTGGATCATGTTTCCTACCTAAACAATGAAATTTGTGTATGTGATGTGGCAAAATGTGAAAAGGTTCAAGGCAACATGAAACACATTTTGCTTCAGATGTAAAGCTTAATCTATTTAATGACTGAATCAGGAGTCGAGATCAAACATTTTCACCATCCACTCTAAAAACATAATACAGTGATTTAGCTTTGATAAATATTAACAAATACCCCAATACCTTGGCTTGATTAGAAATGAACTCCATTCAGAACAAATCAAAGTGTTGGTCCTACTGCCCCCGTACACACTGTGCCAAACGCATGTGGATTTGAAGGTTAGTGTGTTGTGTTTTTGTGTGGCTGTTCCCCTGGGGGCCGAGGGATAGCCTGGTGAAACGAGTGTATGCTGTCCAAACCCTGCAGGAGTGTGCTAATCCTTATTCCTGATGCTAATCTGAGTATTGAACTTCTGTACAGGGGGTGGGGGAGGCTATGCTGAAACCTCATGACACCGAGGTCAAAGCTGCACTTGTGTGCTTTAAATGAGTGATGCTGCTCCTGCCCTTTCCAAATGTCACAGAAGGGCCAACTCCTGAGAAGCAGGACCCATAATGTGTTCCCTCACACGTGTATGTTTATATATGTGCATGGACTACAATCTGCTACCATTAAAGGAATAGCTTAGATCTTTTGAACTGATGTTGTTTGAAGCTATCATTCGAAATGATCTCTTATCTGTATTAGAAAGATTTTATATGGCTGTGAATTTGTAGAAAAGTTATCATTACTGTTGGGGAAGGCTAATGACAAGTCAGAGTGTGACCTCTGCCATTTTTAGCCAATTAAAATAACTTTAACAGTCAATATTCACAGTTATGATAATACACTACATCATCAGATAATAAATACCTACGTTATTCCAAGAGGCGAGTTTGTCGCTGTCTTCTCATTTGACCAGTGTCTGTGTTACTCAGACATGGCTGCTGCAGAGCAGACAATGGCTTATTTTTTTGTGCTGTAAATACTTTTTAAAAATATAAGCATATGAAAAATGTTAATGTAACATTTCAAATTAAATAGCCATGTTATTCATTAATACAAAATCAAGAGTACTGATGTAAACAATTACTGTGCAAGTGTGGATGAGTACCAAAAAAATAATTATGTTCAAGTTTGCATAAGATTTAGCTCTTATGTTTTCAGAAATCTAAGAAACTAATGTTTCCAATCGCTCTTCTTTAATCTAAAATCAGGCAATGAGACGATGATGTATGAGAAATAAACTGTAAGGGAAACAGCATGCTGCATACACTTGCTATAATGTAGACAACAATATTTTTGAGTGGGAATGATAATTCAGAAATATATGTAAAAACCTTGTTTTCTTAAGTTATAATCTATTGGTACCTGAGAAGATCCTGTATCATCATCCCTGCTGCTGTTTCCGCTCTGACTTTGCTCTTTCTGTTGTAACAATACATTTTAAATATATTAATTAGCACAACTTCTACACAAAAATGAAAGATGATTAGGATTATTCCTGGGATTGAAGTACCAGCAAAAGATGTAACATGGTTAAAAATGACATCATTGTTTCTTCCTAACAAGTAGTAGGTAACTTTAATTAAAAATATGTTTTTCCAGGAGCCTGAATATCTGACTGGGTGAGTCAGTTATGTTATCTATATACCCAGAGCATGAATGCATGAAATCTGTATGACAGCAACAACCTTGAAAGTGCAGCCATATGTGTAATATCTGCTATTACAATGCTCTATCCCAAAACCTGAAGTGTTTTTAGTTTGAGTTTGGTGGTTCTTTCATGTAAAAATCTAAACAAATTTCCAATAGTGGATAAATATAGAGGAAAACTGTTATCTTTATTTGTAGGGTCGCCTTTGAGATTTCAAACAAATGTTATTTCACTGGGCAGAGGGCATAAATAGCTTTTCTGGATTCTAAAAGATCCTGACCTCTGCTTTAAGCGCTTGAAAAGTGAAGATTTTTATTCCCTCTCAGATCTTCTTAAATGTGTGTGGACAACAAAGTGCTCTGTCTGTTTGTGTATATCTCTCTTGTGCTTCCCATTCTCCATCTTTGAAAACTCGCCGTCGCACAGCCACTCACTTCAAAAAGTCTTCATAACAACATCAGTCCGCCATAAAATTTCAAAACAGATTTTCATATATCCTTCCCTAGCAGTTTGTAGCTAAGTCTTCCTTCATGTTCATAAAAGTTTAGAAGTAGATCAAAAGAGAACTCTGTGTGAGTGGTCGAATGATGGCCCAGTTTTCCGTAACACTGCTGCAATTATCCAACCCCGCGTTTTTACGAGGCTTTGTGAAACATATGTGACGCCATTATGGAATAATTAATTTGTACATGTATTAAACTGTGAAATTCATCTGTGTTTTATAAGTCTGACAAAAAAAACTTCATGTTTTCCCATTGATGCCTTGACTCAATTATAGTCCCTTCCCATGTGACTAATGTGGGTGCAAACAAAACTGAGTGCTGGATCCAGGCAGTCATTGTCCACCCACAGTCTGTCACCAGTCGGTCCAAATCTATTCCGTACGGCTTATAAAAATAATAATAAAAGAAAACAATTACCACAGCAACAGCGCTTCCTTGAAAATTGTTGACCATCCTTAGAAGCAGCAAACATACAGTGGATGCATCAAGCATTGCTTTATGATGCTAATGTTTGTTTTTAGACTTTGCAGCAGCGTATCAATTTTCCCGGCTGGGAGACTGTAAAATTAAAGAAAAAAAAAGAAAAGAAAAGAAAAGAATGCAAGAATGACCAACTGTAAAGCAAATTTTGAAGTGTTTGCTTCTCTGGTTCCTCACAGTTTTCTCCTTTTCTTTCTTCACTCAGCGTTTTATTGAAAAGGAAACACTGTTTGCGTTACAAACACTCATTAAGGTGTCCAGAATTACCCACAGAAAACAGAATTGATTTTCCCTTCAGCCAATCCACATAAATAACAGTTTGCGCTGAATTTCAGTGAGGATTTAAGTTGTGCAGCAGCTCAAACTCCCATCTCAAACTGAGAAGCACCTGAGGTGTGGTTATAAGGTATTACTTGCGACAGCACATCACATTATGTTTTCAGAGCTACATGCTCATGAAAAACATGCATACTTACAGTTATTAAAGTCAAACTCTGTGGGAGGCAGGGAATACTGGTGACACTAATGGCTGTGGTGGGGAGGTTGCAAAAATAAAGCCAAGGACCAGTTTATTAAACAATTTCAAAGATATTATTAAGATAGCTGGTTGCCTTACTCATCGACTGAACTCATAATAATGAACTGAAAACAAAGAGAAAAATATACATTATTAGAACAACAAATCTCCCCTCACAATGCACCTTCCTAATTGCTACGAGAAATCACAACTTTCAGGTTTACCTGGGGAATAAATTACCTTTTGGAGTTAAATAATCAAAGAAACAAAGCAATTGATGTGATTTGGCACTGATTGCTTTTTATGTTTACATCTAAAGCCAGCCAACATTAAACAGGGTGCATGTTTTATTTATTTTGCTGTGAAAACCAGAATGATTAAAGAAAAGAAAATTTCATGCTTCCCAGTTGTCAACACACTCAAAGCAAAAGTGTGAAACGGCAAAGCTAAAGGTGAAACTATTCTGAGACTCATTTGACACCAAAACAAAACTGTTGTGTATCTTATTCCTCTGTATCCAAGACATGCTGACACTGAGGTAGAGGAATAGATAATTTGTCATTATATGTAGGACTTTGATTTTAATTTGTCATCTTGGTTTTCAGTGTTGTGGTTTTCTGTGCTGAAGTTTTCATGCCTAATTAATTACATTCATAATTTGTTTTTGCTTTTGTGTTTTCCTAGTTTTCCGATGTATGGTAGACAGCTGGAACAACTTGAATCAATGTTCCACCAGATTCTGATTCTCTGTTCATTCTTCATTTTGTCTGAATATCACCGTGTGATAGTCATAAGACTAGCTCATTTCCTAGTTATGTTAAAAATGTACTCAATAAACTGAATGGTGAGAGTGTCTGCATTGAATAAATATAATTATGTAAATACAGCTACTATCTATTAAAGATGTTTAAAAGTCTCTAATTAAAAAAAAATCTTAAGAAAACTCAAATATTTAATTTGAGCATGTTTTATGTTGATAAAAAATTCTAGAAGTGCTATGGCTTGTTTTAAATATATAATTATATCTTAGTAAGATAAGATTGTCCACTGTTTCAGCCTTTAAAGTGCTTCTGACAACTACTAGACAATAAACTGGAGAGAAAAATAGGATACGCATGATTTCCAGAAATTCATGCTAAGCTATTTCTGTACTTGTTTTTTCCTGTAGTACTCTAGTTCAGCCCATTGTGGCTTTTCTGCTCAACCAACTGGATGCTGTACGAACAGATGTCGTGGGAACACTGTAGGTCAACCGTTTGTCTGCTTAAGTGTGTGTGTGCGCATACACATCTATATTAGTGTGTCTGTAATTGTGAGCTTAATTTATTCAGGAATTCCCCAGATATCTGCTGGCACACAGTACTTTCCCAGACTCTCTTATAATCCTCTTTTTTTATAAGTGTTTTCCCACACTAAAGTGGAAAAACCAATTGAATAATGATGTATAATTTGATACAAATACGTTATGTTTTTTCTTATCATCTTCACTAATGAGGCAAACAGGGTAGCCTAACAAGCTGTGTTACAGATAGCAGCAGTCATCCCTTAAGAAAACAATAGAGGAGGCACTGTAGTATATTATCCCATGAAGTGTAAATTACATCTGTGATTCTAAATTTCAATTGTAATTTTATTGTAAATTCTTGGAGTGGTATAAAAATAATTTCAGCATTTTGTCAGTTCACATAGAAATCCAACACATTCACTATTCTGAAAGCGTAAAATAGTAAGACATATTATGTTTCTGAAATCCCTAATTATGTTTGCTGCACACACAATCTATCATCATCGACAGATCATGAAAAGCTTTGTCAAACAACATGAGGCTTTGATAACTTGATACACTGAATCTAGAAGAGGAATGTACGGTGGGATGAACAATCATGGATCGATCCGCAGCCGAGTCATCCTTCTCAAGGGGACAATGTAAGATTTATATCTTAAAAACAAACAGAAAAACACAAACCATTGTTGCAGCTGATAATCTACTTTTGATTGACATTATTTTTGCTAAAGGAGGACTCATGTCGTTCTGTACAATTTTTTTTATTTTATAGTTCTGCTTGCTCTCCTCTTTCTCCCCTCAAATGAAAATAAGTCATACATTTTTTATTGTCCTCTTCCAGTTGAATTGATGGATATTTTAGGCCAAACAGGGGCAGCAAAACAAGTTGTAAACACAATTTGACATCATTACCTTAGGGTCGTCGGGGCATCTTAGCAGCTCTAGCATTCATTTGGAGTGTTTTTCTGTCTACCTGACGAATGCAAGGCCAATACTTGCACTCCTTCGCAGCAATTTCCACCAATTACTGAGAAAAATCAGCTATGTCTGACATTAACTCCACATATTGTCCTATAAGTGGTTGCTAAAATTGCAATATGTCAGTGCAACCAAGTTATAAAGGGATGCTTTCAAAGCTGAAGTTGGAGACAAAGATCTTCACAAATAACTTTTTCTCCCAACATTCCCCGCTAATGGAGTGTGGCAAAGGTTGGTGGATAAATTTGCTATCTCAAAATGTTCAACAAACCTTGCCCTTGATCCCTAAAACCAATTTTAAGTTTCCACAGAATTTTGCAGCAATCTCATCTTGTACCTAATATTGTGTGATGTCACATTTCATTAACTTTGTGTAATTTGTCACAGCCCTTCCCGTCACACAATGTATCTGTTTTGTGTTGGATTGTGTCTGAAGAAATTTTAGGTAAATATTGCTTTGGCATCCTCTTTCGACACATCTGGTGCTGCAGTATATTAACTGATCTGCAGATAAGTTAGGAAGCTCCAGATTAGTTGCTTTTGTCAAAAAAAGAAAAAAAAAATCTGTTAGCAGTACCTCTCAAAGAGAACAGACAGTTGCGCTCAATAAATTGCGAAGTCATTGAAAAGTTAATTTATTTCAGTAACTGAATTCACCAAGTGAAACAAATTATACAGATTAATTACAAACAGGCTGATGTTTTCAAGTCTTTATTTCTGCTAAGTATTTGGCTTACAGCAAATGAAAACATGACATTTAAAATGAGAACAATACATCTGATCAGTAAAAAGTATCGTAATGTTAAAATCCTTGCATAAGAAAGTATGTTTAATATCTTTTTCTCATTTTGAAAAGTTTTCCTTTTTCCACAAATGAGCCTAATCAAAATATGTATTTTAACTTACTGCAGTACATTTACTTAGCTTTAAAACTGTGAGAGCATTTTTAAGTGTTGATTTAACAATGTCTTTTTTACACCAGCACAAGTGGTTGTAATTTCCCTTTTTCATGTAATATTGGTTCAGAGTAGTTGTTAGCTAATATGGATGCACACATTGAGTAAACTGCTCTTTGGTTTCTTTAGATCATTAACTGCCTTCATTTATTCTTGCTAAAACTTAAAGAACTGGCTGCAAAAGAGGACTTTTTATGATGCAACACTAGGAAATGGAGGAATCCATCAAGCTGCTGGAAACAGAAGGTTTGCCTCTGAAGAAACTACCAAAGTTTTTTACATGTTAATCACAGGTAACAGCTTTGTATTAGTCTTGTTTTGTTGTAGTTTTAACATTTGCATTATAGTTAATCTGGTGTCTGGAATTAGCTCTCTAGGTTTACTCATTAATTTTAATTTGCCTTTCCCTGACCAAGTTGGTCTGCTAACAGTCATTCAACAAATTACAACATATGGCCCAATGTGTCTCATTTGTCAAGTACCTTTTCAAAGTAACATTTGAGCAGGTATTAAACATACTTTCATTTAGAACTCATTTCTGTTTTTAAAAATAGTTTTTTATTGGTCTGATTTAATATTCTAAGTTTAAAGATCATGTTTTCTTCAGCCTTTAGCAAAAAATGTGAAAATTAACAAAACTAAAGGTTTTCAAACATCTAACCATTTCTAAAACACACAGTGAATCATTATCAACAAATGGCGTAAAGATGAAACAGTGGTGAGCCTTCACAGGAGTGACTTACTAACCAAAACTTCTCCAAAAGCAGAGAAACAACTCACTATCAGGTTACTGAAGACCCTCAGTTCCAAAGAACTGCAGGCGTTTCTTGCTTCAGTTAAGGTCAGAGTTCATGCCTCCAACACAAGCAAGAGACTGGTAAATGGAATGGCCTGCTTGGCAGAGTTCCAAGACAAAAACCACTGCTGAGCAAAAAGAACATTAAGACTTGTCTGAATTTTTCCAGAGCATACCTTGATGATCCCCAAGACTTTAGAAAAAACACACCAGTCAGGCCACCTTTAAGTGGCAGAAGAAAAACAAAGTGAAGGCTTTGGAGTAATAGTCATGACCTGAAGCCTGCTGGAATGCTGTGGCATTACCTTAAAATCACAGTTCATGCTCAAAAACTCTCCAATGTTCCTGCAACGATCAGTGGTCCAAATGTCTGACCTGTAGTTGATGTGTTCTCTTCGTAGCTAAAAAAAAAGAGCTCTGAAACAACCAAAACTGCAAAAAAATAAAATGTCAAAGTGGTTATATGCAAATGCCCTGCATTAAGCCTACAGCAACATTACTACGTATGTTGTAAGTAGTAAAATTAGGTTGGTATGACTTACTACATATGGTTGTTAATGCTCTTGCAGAACAAGGAATTAGTTAAGTATTTCGATCTACAAGGGAGACCATTAAAGATCAAATTCTCTTCCATTTAGTAAAAAAATATTGTGCATCACAAATACATGGCTCATTTTGTCCAGCAATTCTGCACTCTCACATTGCCTCCATCACTTATCCCGCTTGCTACTGCAGAGGTTCTAGCACATGCAGCCGCAGATCCTTCAGAAGGCGCTGCATAAACGACTCATTCGCTCTTTTGGTTTGAAGTGAATGCGTATTTATAGAAGTTGTGAGTACATGTAAGAGACCAACGCAACGACTGAAAGACACGTGCAAAAACAAACGGTCTAAAAAATCCGTTCAATAATATCGGCTCCATCTCAGAAGCACATTGGCATTTAAGTGCCAGAGCACAGAGGCTAAGTAAAAATAGTGTAGAAATGTTCATGCATCGACGGCATTTAGATAAAAAAATTATACTTTTGAGTAATACCTTTTCTGTAGCTCAGTTTTGTTTTCAAGTATGTAAGTGTGTACTTTACAGCAGACGGAAAAAGGAATTTGCCGCCAATACAGATTTCTCCCGTTTTTGTTTCTCGTTAAAATTATATGTTTCGGATCATGAAATAAATGTTATTTTCCGACCAAAATAACCAGAGTAAATACAAACTGAAGTTTTGAAATGATGATTCCATGTATGAAAGGACTCCTGCTCCTGTGCTTGATTGTGGACCCAGCTGTGAAGGAGCCGGTTGGCCACCTGCCCGAGCCGTGGCAGCCTACAGAAACAGAGGCCACTTGCCCTTTATTGCTCTTGGGTTGGGAGTTTTCTGTCATTCTCACCATTCTAACAGCTTTGTACCTGTACGCTATAGGTGACAAATCTCACACACCTACTCTACATACACACATCCATACTCATCCACCCACACACACAAACGAAAAAGACCATACAAATACTCCAAATGGCTGAAGGTCATACAAACAGGTCCCTATTTTGTTGTTTTGGTCTGTTCACTTTGATGACAGATGCATCTGGATTTAATCATGTTATTATATCTTTAGACATCCTTTTTTTTTAGATCTACGTTTCTCTTGCACCTGTAGGCAAAACACTTCTCTGTATAGTATTCCAAAAATTCCTAAACAGAAAAATATGTGGGAAAGAAAAAACACTGACACTAGCTGAGGCAAGTGAGGTCTGCAGTGTTTTAGATATATTGCTCTGGTTTTGAGTAAATAAAACAATGTACCAACAAGAAGAAAGAATCAGCATTGTGGCTTAGGCCTGCGTGTGGGGAGTTCTGCTACACACTGGTTGCTTATTTAACTTACAGTAAACCAACTTCATGTCTTGTTTGCATCATCCTTGCTCAGTAATTCCTTCTCCCCCCTGGTCTATACTCAGAAACACATATGCTATTCTTTTTCTCCTTGTCTTGCTTTTTATGTGTCACTTTTCTTGTCTGTGTCTGGTGTAGGCAGGTGTGATTTCTCAGTCGTGGGTAGTATTATTATTAGTCTTCCCGGGGTGCACAGAAAGTCTCGCTACTGTCAGAGGAGGAGGTTAAACAAGCTGTGAAACTTTGGTAACTCAGAATCAACCCTGATCGGAAGCCCAGTAACGTGGGGCACATAAGGGCGTTTGCTGATTGGTTCATATTTAGTTACTTTGGTTATCTAATTGCAACAGAGAACAGACATGCAGATGTTTAATGGATGTTTTACAGTAAAGTAAAACACTTCTTATGACATTTCTCAACACATTTCCGAGGTTTGGACATATGTTGAGCATGTTGTTTTATGCAACGTAAAGCAATGTGTTTTCTTCATCAGTGTGTGATTAAGTGAGAGGAGTCATCCTGGTGGAAAAATCAACTAATCAGAGGCACACCTGAGGTAACAGGAGATCTGGGCTGTTACTCTGACAACACTTTTGCTTCAACTTTTATTTGCTGTTTAGTAAAAAAAAGAAATAAAAAACTTGTTGATTTGACAAAGGTGTTTTACATCAGAGGCCTCCTTTGTTCTATAAGCCAAAGATGAAGGAGAATGTGGTGAAGACACAAGCTTAACATCCTGATGACATTCTGTTGTCATCCACAGTGATTATTTACCAATAACTTTTCAAGGTATAAATTAAATTATCTTTAGTTGTCATCTATCGTTTGTAATGTTTTACAAATATAACTTTGAAAGTGAAATGAACAAAACAGTAAATTATTTATATCAGCATCAAAAGGTCTGTTTGGCTTATATTAAAACATATTTAGAAAAATATTGGGGTGAACCTTTAAACCATGAACTCTTTTTATAATTGCCCAACTACCTTCCTGATTTAATTAATAACCTAATAAATTGGTGATTATGCAGCATACACTAGTTTATCAGTTAAAGTTGGGCTTTGGGGAATGTTCTAATTATTTTACAAGCAGCGTTAATCGTTCATTATAAAACACACCCAAAAGACATGAAAGCTGTTAGAATTGAGCAGATCACACCTTTACAATCTGTCTGATTCGCTCTCAGCTTTCATGCTACGAGATGGAAAACCGTGAACAAAATGCTTTTTACAACATTTTGTTATGGCTTAGAAACTATGGTTCTAAGCCGTAACAAAAAATGTGTGGGTGAATTTATGATTAATTTATATTAGAACAGGGCCTTTACTTTACATTTAATACTGCAGTGCACTCCACAATATTGGTATCTCTTGTAAAGAGGATAAAAAGTTATGAAATGAATTGTTTTTTAGTTGCAATAGTGTAATATAATTTTAAAACTTTAGAAAAATATTACAGTTTATTCATTTATTCAGCTGGGCAATATTCAAAGTTAATATTTTTACATTAAATGATGTTTATCACAGTTAGTGGCATCTCTTGCAAAGGACGTAAGGCCATAAAATTAATTAATCTTTATTCAGCTACATGATATGATTCTTTTGGAAAAATCTAACCTTAAATTTTATTAAATTTGGGTAATGCAGATGTTTTTTTTCCTGTCAAATAAAGAATAACTTTTTCTTATTATATAAATACAGGCTATTTGCCATTTTCTTTAAGGCCTCTCATAATACAGGAACTGTTGGAGAGTATTTTCCTGTAGCTATTTCCTGACTAATAAATACCAATACATTGCCTCAATTGAATAGCATGTATCATAATAAGTATATTATGCCCATTGTGACAGTTTCTGGGCTTTGCGATCAACTTAAAAGAAAACAACAATAAACAAATGATAAATGGCATGAAGCAGGTGGGATTAAATATATTGACATTATTGTACGACCTTTTGTAAATGTTCAATGTAATAATGTAAAATGTGGAAGAAACTTTGGATTATGCTCCTGTAAATAAATATGTTTTTAATTTGAGGGTTTCTAGGCTTAATTGAGGAGGGATCAGTTATTAAGAAAAAAAAATATATATGTGTTATTTGATACATATCTGATATATATTATTTGATATAGCAGTATTAATATTGCTTTTAAACCTTTGATTAAAACTTTTTTTTTTGTTTTTATTAACACTTCTGTTTTTCTGCTGGTATCCAGATAATGTATTCACATATCCTTCTATCTTGGTTACTAATTCACACTGCGGTATTCTATGCTGTCCATTAAAAGAAATGCAGAGGTTATGCATGTTTACAGGTACCCAAGTGAAATACAAACAACACTTTAGCTCCATGTGGATAAACAGAAGGTGCCATCTTTGTAACCCAATAGACCTCCAAAGGTTTTGTTCATTCTTCTGTCTGCATGCATCGCCTGAGCCGTGTTGTGAATGCAGCTGAGCGAAATACTGCTTCAGACATGTCAAATTCACAACTTCCTCCATGCGGCCCGAGCTCGTTCTCGCTTTAGACTTTTACTTTTTAATATCACTTCTGCTATCTTCACGCATCTCTTAACAAAACCATCACTCTCGCTCTCTGGCAGACACACTCTCTCACTGTCTCATTTCCTCACACACCCAGCAATCTTTTCAGAATCACTTCCTTGATTCACATCTTTGCCCTCCCCATTTATAAGCACTTTATTGAGAAGCAGAGAGGTGGCAGGGAAACAGACATAATTGCCTTGGGTGGTAAGTTATTGGAAAATGGATGAATTGCTTTCTTCGGGGATGAACCGTGCCAGTGTCAGGAATAGAGAAGGCTTCTTAATAACACTGAAGGTCAGGTTCAGGGATGGCGGGACCGTGGGAGGGGGGAGGGAAGGGGGGAGCAGAGGCATATGGAATCATCTCGGCCGTTGCCATATATGCAATTTATCAGTGTGTGCTTTTAAGGGCATTTGTGTTTGTGTGGGGCACATAGATTTAGATTAGCATTGGAGCGAGGTATTGGGACAACTGATATTGTTATTGCTGACGCGGCTGACTCAGGTTAGGGCTTTTTATATGGGGTCACCCAAGATCATCTCTATGGTTTCAGTCAGATATGTGATAGAATGTTGAGTTGCAGTAAGTGAGCTTTGATACGGAGGACATTCGGAGGAAAGAGTGGTCAGACCATTTTGTCTCGTTGATAACAAATCCAACTAAACGTTTCTAGTTTTAGGTCACCTACTATTACCAAATATGTTTGTATGTCATGACAATAAGATATATATGTTTTTATTGCTATTGCATTCATTGCTTAAATACGTTCAGATTACTAAGCATTTAAACAATGCTAAAAACCTTGCCTTGTACCTGAAGATGTCACATTCATGTCTTCAAGCAGTTAGAAAGGAGAAATAATTTTGTTTATCATAACTGATCTAAAACAGAAAAGTATCCATCGCCTGATGGGATGAACAGTGTTTTTCACGAGATGTTGCTTAAGACATTGGTTTACAAATTAAGACTGCTTTAAACTTCAGAATCATTTTCACTGGCCTTTCTCCTGTGTCCCTTGATCTCCATTCACGTCTATGGCCTTCAAAGAAGACACATGTATAATTTTATTTAGATGTGTAAGAGTATAGCAAGTTGATATTCTCCTCCTTCCACTTCACGCTACAGCATAAACACTCTAAAGTAATGTATCTCATTCAAATATTTATAAAATACATGGAAAAGTGGTAGACTTCAAGGTGTATGAATACATTTGCTAGACCCTGTAGAATTGACTTCCAAGGAAACAAACTGACAATTATGTTCCTTCAGTAACTTGACCATCAAGGTGAGAAAATATGTATAACTAAATATGTATTAACCTTATGAAACTCAGTGAATGCAGTCTGATTTGCTTTGATGTGTTCACACTGGCCAAGGAGGTTTCTTTCCACATTGAGTTATTGTCGCAGCCCTGTTAGCAGCTAATCACTCTGTATTCAAGGCCAATGGTTACTGATGTGAAATAACATCCCATTGTGTAGGTCAGCTGTTGGGTGGTTGTCAAAGTCAGCCTTCAACAGAAGGTGCTCCGGCTGACTTTGAACACGCTGTGCATGCTTATTACATTTAATTACACTTTTGTATTGAAAGAGTTTTGATGCATTTTGCCTTATGTTGTCCCTGAAACTCAAACAGAACAGAAATGAGTCATGGAAATCAATTCCTCCTTTAATCATACAATCATTAATCATTCTCACTAGGCCTCCAGTCACCCTGAATATCCTGAAACCCAAGGAAAATCTGGTCACCGCTGATGCTGTTTGATTGGGTGGTTTTCACAATAACCACTGGGCATGTGTCCAAGTTCCTGAAAAAAAAGAATGACTTTTTGAATGCTTCAATGGGATTTTCTAAACTTCAAGAGACATTAAAATATTTTTTTTACAACAACAAAAACAACGGGCTAAAGACCAAATTTTTAACCCTTACATTTTATTCCTTTATCTGACTTATACCAAGAAATAAGCCATCAAAGAAAAAAAGCAAGCCAGGAAACAAGCGAAAAGTTGCAAGAAGTTGCTGACCCACTCCTTTCCCAGAGATTTAAAAGTGCTCTGTGCTGAGCTCACTGTGTCTGTAATTGCCTGTGGTGAGTGACAACTTCTGATCAAAAACTTCAAATCAATACCCTGAAACTCTGGCAACATGCAGGTTAGCAACTTTTGTACTCTGATGTAAACAGCCACAAGTGGCTTTCATTGTTTTATTCATTAAAGCTTTAAGCCATATGAAAATGTTTGTAGAGTTTTGGGAATGTCAGTGTAGAAGAAAGGTCTACATTCTCTACAATATACACACAGTGAGCAAAATTCTGCTACTAGTAGTTACACCAATGTACAAAATGTTGACTAAGTGCACATTGTCTGATTCAGAATATGATAAGGTTTTCTTGTAGCTTCTCTCTACTATACATAAATTACCTGTAGTCCTTTTATAGATAATTAATGACCATTCAGTCAGAAAAACAGAAAGAAAAATATTTTTAATACTTTTAAATAAAGATAGATAGAAACTGGAATTGTCTAACATCACCAAGTCAAAGGTTTACAATCACCCTAAATTGAGAATTGGCCACAAAATTCTAATTTCTTCTAAATATAATTATACTGTTGGAGAAATAGTTGCTTTTGTGCGTGTAGATGAATTAATGCTTGGTTACTGTCTGCCTCAGATTGATGTGCAGATAAACATCCACAAAAAATAGATTAACTTAGTATGGGATTGAGCAAGGAAACCACAATTAGCATTATTTCATAGAATTTTATTAAACATGCATGATAACTTGAATAACAAAGCAATGTCCTGAATCTGTGTTCTTATTGATTCAGATAAGTACATATGCATATCCTGAAGCCTGAATATAGAGACCTTATCTGTACGATAATAATATGGGGTACTGTAGATGAGTGCAAGAGGATGAAAAGGCATGTCAGGGGATGGATTTGTATGGACTGAAGCCTATCATAATTGCAGGCCTTGCAGACAGCCCCAAAACCACAGAAGCATTTGTGATGAGTTGCTCTGAAAGCTTCTGCATCTATAGGCAAGAAATGCTTTGTGTCTTCTGTGCCTGATCTCTCATTGACATGACAGGAACTGAATCATCATCATCATTAAAGCACACAAAACAAACTTAGTGTGTGTCAAATAGTGCCTTGTGTTTTTAAGAGGCTTTGGTCTTTCAGATTAATATTTCCAGTGTACTCTGTGTTTTTCTGTGTAGTTTTCTAGACAAAAAAATTAAATGATCTACAAGACATTTATCTCACATATTTCTACAGTGGCTTGAAAGAAAACTGGACAGACGGACGGACGGATGGATACAACTTCAAACAAAATAGCATAGTGACAAAAGTCAGGACAAGGAAATCATTTTCCAAACAAAGTTTTCTTTTCTCATACTTATCCAAAATAAAAATGATAAAAGGATTAATAAAAATAATTTTCCGGATGGTAGGAATCCTGTTTTAACTTCACTTGTGTTATCTATCTGACTGAAATAGGCTAGACTGCTTGATGGAAAATCAGTCTGTGAGAAAGTTTCACTATAAAGTACCAACATTCCAGAGGTAATGTACTATTTTATTTTTCCTAAGATTCTTCCAAGACTGAAGACAGCAGCTATGTGAAATTCATCAGTTTTTGATTGAGCAGTAATCTGTCTAAACTGATTCAAGTTATTTCGTATTCTATCATCTTCACTTTTGTAAATTATTGCAGATAGTGACGAACACACTTCTGCTAATCTACAAGTATTGGAGCTAATATTTCTTTTAGCACTTTTAACTCACTAGCGGAAGTTAACATTTAAATTAACTTCCGCTACAGCTTTAATTTACTTGGCTGTTTTTGTGAGCTTTCAGCTGAGTACAGTTCAATTTCTGTATAGAAGTTTTGGTTATCAACTATTACAAGTTTTCACGTTTATACTCATGCTCTTATTTTGAAGTGGGCGCAGAGCGTTTGCGCAGCTGCTCCACTTACTCTCCTCACATTATACACCTATGATGCGGTGCAGCAAATAACGTTGATTCCTTTTCAGAAGCCTTCCCATAGTCAGACAAAATCAGCAACAGAGTTAGCAATAATAAACAACTGCAAAACTGAAACGGGTGAAAGGTTTGTTTTAAAGAACAACTTCCTTCAGTGAAATTACGCAAAAGCTGTGCAAGACAGAAAGTTATCTTGTTTAGAGCAAAATACTATTCTGCAAAAGCATGTCATTGACACAAGGTAGGAATCAACATGATTGATTTAGCTCTTTAGTGCCCTAGCATTACCGGTAAATACTTGGTTCGTATAGCACTTTAGGTTTACTGGAATTAATGTTTATTATTAGTATTTTAGGGTTAAAACAACTAACATTTTAAATAGCACCACTGGTTGCAACAAGCATTCATTAAGCATGAAGACACATTTCCACAAAGTTGGACAATAAAGTTATTTTAAGTAGGGAGAATCAAATGAACACAACTGCCAAACACACACAAACAAACACACACACACACACTCTCTCTCTCTCTCTCTGTATCTCTCTCTTGCTCTACCCTCATCCCCCCCTCCCCAACACACACACACACACACACGCACACACACTGTCATGCTTGCCACAAATGCTACAAGCGTTTCTCAGTGAGGAAACTGGGACAAACTGTTCTGGAAAGGGAAAGCCTCTATGCTCAAAGAGCAAATCTAACTGTTTGGCAGCCAACGAAGCGAACACACAGGCTAGCATGTGCACTAGAGTGCAAAGAAACACACACATGCACACATATAGGTATTATAGGGCAGCAGGCCACAGAGGCAGATGTAGAGTGGATGACATCTCCATGTAGAGAAGCTTTCTCTGTGTGCCCACGCTGGTTCCAGAGAAATAGAGGGCAAAATGGTTGAATTTGGCATAAGCTCTTAAGATCCAGAGGTAAACAAAATCTTTGCCCATGAAGTAAAATAGTGACCCAAAGCACTGAGGATGAGCAGGAAAGAGGAAAGTTTAAAAGGAAGTGAGAGGAGGTAAAATGGAATGTTCTAAAGATAGAAAGACGTGATTTAGAAGTAGTAAAAGAGATAAGAATTGGGGTAAAGGAGTTGCAACGGTAGGAAAACAAGTCAAAGCAAAAGACAAAAAAAGGAAAAAGAAAGAAACATAAGAACAAAGGGCTTTCATAGTCTTATTTTTTGTGCTTTCATTTAATCTTTCTTTCTATGTCTTTCCCCCACTGCTGCTCTCATGGGAACTAAGTTGGGAGTTGTTTGAGCTGCTTGGAAGTGCAGCGAGTGTTTACCAATTTTTTTTGGTGTGTGTGTGTGTGTGTGTGTGTGCGCGTGCACATGAATGTGTGTGGGAGGTGGTAAACTGAGCAGGTGTACGTGGAGCCAAAGAGCAGGGATGATCACTGAGTCAACTATCGCCGCGTTTCGTGTGTGTGGTTGAGCACATTCTGTGTGAGCGTGTTCGCATGCAGGATGGTAAAAGAGAGGAAGGGTAATAAAACAGCCAACCTAAAGGGATTTGTCAGGAGAAATAGCACAGAGTAAATCATGCTTAATGTGGAAGAAAAAAAAGAAAAGAGAAGAACTTCAACTCCAATGTGCATACACGCACACCTGCACAAATACGGCAGAGGATTATGTTGATTTTTGTAAATTCCAGAGGGCACTCACTGATGCAATTATGCTGCTGATTGTTGCACGGTTCAAGGGGGGTGGAGGGGAAGTGACTCTTGACAACTGAAAACATTGCACTGCTTACTTTTGATGTTTGGATCTTCACCTTATTTAAACCCCTTCACTGTTCCAACCACCATTCAGGTGTATGCATGTGTGTCTTTTCACACAAAAAAGCTTTAATTAGCTTGAGCAAGCAAGTAGAATCAACCAGCACTGTTGTCATGGAGAAACTTGAGCCAGAGGTCAAGTCAAGAAAGAATCTAATCTCCTTTTAGAAACGAGGAAGTCATTTTTACCATTGTGGATTCATTATCATACGACTGGGACGGGAACTCACAATTTGTCAAAAACTCTTGCATATTAGTTGTCACCCAGATCATTACTTTAATGAGGTATAGTGTGGGTGCAGCTTCTCTTTTTCTCACCATTATTTACCAAGCATCACTTCACTCCCACTACTTCTCTTCTTCATCAAATATACCTACACAAAAGGTTGTTTCTTCCTTCCTTGTGCAAACACCAGCTCACTAACAAAACACAATGGGAAAATATTACAAAGCAATGCTGCATCTTGTGTTTATTCTTCAAAACTGTTTTACTATTTTTTTTCATGCAACCCTACACACTAAAGTAATTTTGTTTGAACCTTGTACAGTACAAGCAATGATATTCATAAAATTTTGGCTTTTGACCTGACAGCGGTCCAAGCAAGATCGAAAGGTTGTCAAAAAATACAGGAAAGTTCAAGAGTGTGGGCTTCTCTCGATGCACATTTTTTTAATGGGCTGAATCAATAAAATACATTTTAAAAACTCAAAGTGCAATTTTACAATCACATGGCATGTCAATCAAAAATGTCGATTTGCAATTGAATAGCAGCTAAAAGAGAGGATGCTTACTTTCAGCTAGAAACTCAAATGCAAGCAAGCTGGGTAACTTGAGATCTGTAAAAAGACGTTAACCAAAAAATATTTATAACTCGTGTAGTTATTTATGCAAATTACATGGATGCATAAAACTGAGACATCCATTGATCTTTCAATGCCATCTACAGACTTGAATTACTCAATCTGATTTTGCAAAACAACTTTTACTTTAGTGCCTTTCATCCTGTATGGACATGAGCTTAAATCTGGCAGAAGACTGATCCGCAAATGTTGCCCTCTGGAGTTTATATGCATTTTTACCAATGATTTTTGCTCCTCTTGCTGGCCACTTAGCTGTTCTCTGTGTTGGATTGTGTTGGGAGTTTCATGATGTTTGACTTTCAAGGAGCGTTGCGAGGCAGCTGCACGTTCACTCCCACAGACTAACAGTGAGAAAGCTGAGATGAGGATGCTGTGTTTCTCTGGGCTGAAAGGGATTTGACCAAATACTTGCATCATTCCATACAGACTTAAGAGTTTGTCTAAAGGAATCTGCTTTCAAAGCTCTCCACATTCCTTCGTTTTGATTTGTAGTGGAAACTTATTGGGCTAAAGTCAAATGAGAAATAAGGAGCTCATCAGTACAAATAAAGCAACAAGGACTCCTTTACCAAATGCTGAAATTGATTGGAAGACACTTTTTGCTTTTTTGTTGTCCTGTTACCTATGTGAATCTCATGCAGGTCAATCCCTGTTGTCCCACCATCGCCCAGAAATATTTTATTAATTTACATTCCATAACTGTAATGAACCAGACAGGACCTGAAAATTCAGCCAAACACAGAGCATATTTTGAAAAGATTTATCTTAAATGGGAGTCAGAAAAACTCTTCAGGAAGCACCCCACAAACTCTTAAGAGAAAGAGGACAGGATAGGTAGGTGTTAAAGACTCTAATCTAATATTCAAAATCAAAGTTTTAGGACTGGAATAAGGTTTTTGATCCAGGTGGAATACTTATTTAGGATCCCAGGGATCCAAACGGATGTGACCATCTTCAGGCATTTCCTCTTCAGTCAGAAACCAGGAAGTGGCAGGAGAGCATGATGACATCACAGCAGGCAACACGGAATCAGAGTCTATAGGACTGGCTTGATTTGTTCACACATGTAAGAGAATTTGTCAGCAGCATGTTCAGGATCCAGAGGGTAAACCAAGAGACAGCTAAGGGTCAAACATGAACAGACAGAGATCTGATTCATTTACGAAGATTTGGCCAAAACTCAGAGGTCAGGGCCCACAAAAAGGTTGGTGTCCAGAGATCGGAAGCTTGCTTGAAGTCAAACTAAGACAAGGCAAGGCAGTGAAAATCTGGGGCACAGAAACAAGACTGTAACAAGGAGAACAGATGAGGGGAAAACCACTGGACTTTCACTGGCAGAAGCCTCCAATGATCTGGCACAGACTAAAGGGCTGGAAAGTGTTCAAACACAGCAGTGAAATCCCACTGATTACAGCACATGAGGCTGACTTCAAACCATAACAATGTCATTATATTTGTCTTGAATCGTTTGACCTTGTGACCTCTTTGTGAATTTATCAGCAGATGTAGGTGAGGAGCACATATTTTCTGTCAGAATCAGGGTTGTGGGTGTGTGAGAAATGAGGGGATCCGTACTACTAAAGTCTAATATTAGTGAAATGTATTTTTAAGAAATATTTTAAAAACTAGATTTGGTAAATAATTATTTCTGTAGCAAAAAACAAACAAACCACTTTCTGCTTAACTTCATCGGAATAGGGTGTGTTGTTAAGAGCCATATCTACATTTGCTGGATAAAAAAACAACAACAATGCAATGATGACAAAACGTATTTGCTCTATACTTGTGAATACAATATTCAGTATTAACATGTTTATTTTTCAATTAAATGAAATCCTAAAAGTGCTTTTATTGGCAGAGCATCTTAAATCAAGTTGTGTTCTGTAAATAAAATGATGCAGTCTTTGTATTGAAATGCTACTGTGACAGACAGAGAGAGACGAAGAAGCAAAAGAGCAAAATCAACTCAGACAGGATATTGGGGGATATTTTATGATCCAAGGAGATAGAATGGAAAATATCCGCTCTTCATGCATTTCTTGCAGCTTGGAAAAGGTCTTCAGGTTGCAGCTGAAAATGATTAAAAAGAGGAGAAGAACATCCTTCTTTCTTTAACTATGCTTTCTCTGGTCTGTAAGGCCACATCCTATGCTTTTTGAAAGTTTGAAAAGTTAAATTAATTTAGTAATGCTAATTAAAATGTACGATTTAAATCTGATTCTCGTCATGCAGATGATTTAATAAGATGCATTTTGCCATGGGGTTCTGAAACACCTTGAAATGTAATAGAAAACATGTTTTTAAACGTCATTGGACAGATATGGTTCTACCTTATCTTTTTCTAATTCATTAAAATATGACCCTGGCTGTTAGGGTCACACTTAAATACAAACTCCAAGCAAGATCTTTACAAATGCCACATCAACAAACTTAATTACCCAACCTTCAAAGCAAATGATTAATATCAGCTTTACTATCTTTATTTAAGAAAAAGATTGCTGGACTGGTAAGTCTTCTGTCTGAATTTTCATAACTACAATTTATTGCTTTAAGAAGCATTCTAATTATTGTGAAATAAGAATATTTTTTTTATTTCTGTGAAAAACCTTAACATGGCTAACATGGAGGAAAGAAGGAATTATCTGTCACTTGAACCCCATACAGTTTTTAATTTTTTTTTATATTTGGTTGTCCAGTAAATACGGACAGCAAGGGAAGGGAATCACTGTAAGACTATTGCTTTATGACAAAGCTGAATAGTGAAGTTGGTATTTGTAGCCTATGATTAGTCTCTAACCTAAAGGACTACTTTTGTTTTGTAGGGATTCTGGAATACTTTTGTCTATCACGAGTTCAAAACCTACATATCCATGCAGGTCAGAGTCTCTGGTCATCTTAGAATAATCAATAATAATAATCATCTTGATTATTCTAAGATGTGCAGATTTTGCACAGATTTTGGAAACTGTCCTGTTTTCAAAAACACAAAAAAAACAGTATATTAACAACAGCTACATAAAAAAAGATTACACCATTTCATGAACACAAAATTAAGGTAAAACGTGTTTTTAAAATGTCATTTGCAGACTTTAGTCTGTTTTGTTGTTTTTTTTTACTTCAAACGGCGTAATCATTTTGCAACAATAAGGCTGTGCTATAAATCATGCTATCAGTGCTCCGTCATAGTTTTCTTACTATACTTTGACACTGTTAGGATAAAATCAACAGCAAAGAATGCGCTCAAATTCTTAAACCCATTGAAAAAAGGGCTGGTGTACCTCTCTGGTCACGGTGCAGCAAATGTCTACCTGGAAACGATTAGAAAACGTATCATATCCAGGGAAAACTGTGCAAGGTTCATATGTGACAGATGGGATGTGGGTGTTAGGATCTCAGCTTATGTGGTGCTTCTCTGAATGCTTAAACTGTGGGCGTTCAGTCGTTCTTACCTGAATCCTCTCGCTGTACCTACCTTCCCTTCTTCTCTCTTTAACGATGCAGTAAATATATGTGGCATGGTACGGCTAATTCACAGTGGGAGGAAGAGTGTGCTACTATGTGGGTGTGAGAGGGATGGATCTAAAAGACAGAGCATTAAAAAAAAGTCTTAAACAGACCAGATGAAAAACAGAGGGGAGCAATGAATTGTTTGAGGCTTGGACATGTTTTAGTTATATGTACACTATTGTTTGTAGCAATTTTTATTATATTTCAATAAATAAAAACAACATTTTAACTTATAACAATTTTCACTTCATTCCACAATGATTTTTTTTATTTTTCATTTTATATTACACTTTTTATATTGCAGTGTCTTGAAGCAAAAAGATCTGTTTTGTTTTCATAGAACAGAGTTTTAGTTTTATATCTAGTCATAATAAACATTCATTATACTGTCATAATACACTGAACTGATAAATGTTTTTTTCATTACGACAATTTTTTTTTTAATTTTAAGAAGATAAATTAAGATTCTGTCTTTATTCAAAGTCTTCAAAGATATTTGTTGTGAACTACCCGGACACGATTACCACAAAAAGAGTATGGTGAGTAGAATTCAACATTCTACATTAAGACTTCAATCATCTATCACCGCAGTAATATCCCTTAAGTCCTATAAAATTTGAAATGTCTGCAAGAACTGGATTCTTAATTAATGTCATGCCATTAAGATGTGTGGGAAGCCAGCATGGAGTCAGCTAACAAAACAGAAGGAGGTCTGTACAATGCAGCAAATTCTCCTTGGGTCTAAAAGTACAGAAACCAGGTGGAAAAATCGAGACACACTTGTGTTTACAAACCATTCAAAGCAGCGATATCGTAGGTAAAAGAGTGAATTTGATCTGTTTTTCATTCTTTACATAAACAGCAACATTAATTAAATTTACACCTGTTTATTTGAATCGCTTAACATCTAGAGAATGGATAAAAAAAAGCATGCAGTCCAAAATGTCTTGAGCCAAATGGAATTTAATGTTTAATTACCCAACATTACCAGTTTTTCTCCAGTGTGAAGATTACCTAAATACTCTCCTATGTACATCACATCCTGAAACATTATGTTAGGGATCTTCTCTACTCCATATCCTAACTGCTCCTAGCTCTAGAAATGGAGTTTAATATTTCACTTTTGTGTGCTAGATCTCAGCTCCCAAGGATCAATGTAGGTGTGACTTTCTCAGATCTACGTTGTTGCTGGCCTGTGTTGGTGGACTCTCCTACTTCAGGTGGGACATGTGCTAAGTTTGTTGGCAGACAGCCTGAGGTCTTCAAAATGCAAATATTGAGTTTATAGGCATATTTGAATTTGACTTCTACACATTAATTTATATTAGTTAACAGCATGGAAAGTAACACAATAAAACCAGAACCTGTGTTTCTGGTACAAAACGCAGGCAGGAAGCAGAGCTACAACACAAAACAAGTGACTGATGTCAGACTCACAACACGAAGGCCGAAGATTGACATAAATACATGAAGGGCAAAAATAATTCTCATTCAAGCTATTTATCTTCTTTCTTCTTATTAGTTTAAAATAACATCCACATGAGATTTTCTTATCAATGGGCTTTAGTGGGGCGACTTAATCTCAGGTAGTTTATTATATTTGTCTGAGCAGAATAACTGTCCAAACCTCATGGTAAAAATTTTTTTGTATTATTTTATTATTCCCTTGGATAGTTGCAGTAATACTTGTGAGGCATACCATTGTCCCCCTTTCAGAAGCTGTAACTGCAACAGCCAAACATCATGGCACATCAATTCTAATCTGCCATGTTTGTAAAAATACGCAAATGTTACAATACCCTGAAATAAATGCGTATAAATCTGAGAAACATGTGCAAATTGTCATTTGGGTTTCAAATGTCCTGTCTATGTCTGGCAGTTTGGCAAGCGTAGTTTTTAATTTCCATAAGTTATTTTAGTTTTAGAAGTGCTTGTCTTCAGATAAGTGGAGCAAATCTACTTATCTGAAGGCTGAATTTGCTGTCCAAATTCAGCCTGGCATGTTTTTGGCAGTTTTGTCTTCCAGGGTCCCCCATCATTTCAGCAGAAGTGGCAATATATGCAGTGATATAAATGACAGCACAGTTAAAGTAATTCTTTGTGTGTTGGATGTGAAATGAATGGCCATAATAAAAACGATTGAGTTGCCAGATGGACACTGGAGAAGATGAGGCTTTAAGGAGTTCAAAGATAGACTCCGTGTAGCTTCCTCGTAAACAATTTGTTTTCACATTCCTTTCCAGCACTGCTGTGTTTACACCACAGGAACTGAGAAACTTTAAAAACACACGTAGCTTTGCTGCCGGCCCTAAATCAGCAGCAAATTTCATCAACAGCTCAGCTTTTCCCTCTTATCGACTAGTCTTTGATTTTCATCCCAATTACTGACTTTTGCTCCCTTAATGTGCAGCATTTATTTTTTTCACACCAGCTGACACTTCCGGTGTCTGCATTATGCCAAAAATAATGCCCACTTATGCCCATTCATTATCTAACACTCATATCCTTCCAGAGTTCCCCGTTGGGCAGTTTATACCTTGGACATTTTGCCAGTCCATCACAGGACATGTTAAATTAAAACCGTCTTATTTGTTCAAGCATGTGTTTCTTCGTACATGCCAAAGTATTCACATCCTTTGAACTTTACTACATTTTTTCACATTACTACAACAAATTTCAACGAGATGTCATGTTAATAACATAAACTGTTGGCACAGTTTTGACGTGGGAGAAAACTAATACATTGATTCTTCTTGTAGAAAAGCTGGTGTCCTTTTGCATTTACCCATTTTTACTCTGGTTTAAGAAACAACACTGTTTCTTCAGGGCCCGCCCATACAGGTGACCTTAAGACACAGAAACACACATAAAACAACTGAAAGTTTAGCTCTATGGTCTAAATCAGAGCCTGAACTTCAATGGTTGGTTCAGGGAGTTTATTTTCTGCATACAAACTGTGTTAAAACCATGATTCGGTTTCCTGTGATGATACTGAATGTGAATGCTTTTGATTTTTAAACCATGCACTGATTAAAAAGAAAAATGGTAGAAATTCTCTCTTTTAGAGAATTCAGAATCCATAATGCAAACCCTGAACGTCTTATCTCATCTGTGTTAGGCAGGCTGCTCCCTGAAACACCTGAAGCAATATCATTCCTTTTAATGCCACCTTTCCTCCATCTTTATACTTATATATATATATATATATATATATATACAGAGGCTCATAAGCAAGGAAAAGATAAAACGTGGGGACAGAACTCGAGGGACAAAGGTGGATAACGCAATGAGGAGGATTACAGGAAAGTGGGAAAGGAGAAAGATTAAAAAGATGGGAAGTGGCGTGGTGCGAGTGGGTAGGAGATGAGAGAAATGGGCTGTAATGATCGCTCGCTGCTAGTCTCCCACCAACGGTGAGCAGATGTTGGACCCACAGGCTTCCACCAACATGGAGCCCCTAAAGCTTGTGCTGAAGCAGAGGCACCAAAACAGCCTCCCGCTGTCCACATGCCATTTTCATATACATGTGCACGCCTATGGACATCAGAGAACAGACATGAACAAAATATCTAAAAGGTATAAGCTTTTACCTATAGTAGTGGCTGCTGTAAAATCAGCAATCAGATTGTCAATTAAGTTACTAAATTAGCTAAATCACTCTCAAAAAAATTGACAACACTTAGAGCAAGATTTGTATGTGTATAAGATCTACAAGTGTACAACAACATTTGTAAGTGGACAACTGTGTACAGCACAATGAATAAATGCATATCAACTTTCAAATTTACAGGTTTCAAACAGCACAAGCAAATAATACACTATGCATACAAATTGGCAAAGGCATGTGCACAGATTGAAGAGACTAACTTTTACCACTTTGTCACTTTTGACCGGCGGAGGCTCTGCGTTGATGAAGGAAGTGAGGCAACTTGATGTCTTTTGAGGTGGCTTTTATTTCATGCTCATGGTGAACACCAACACCTTCTCTCTCCCTTCAGTGAACCTAACAGCTTACATTTGTACCTGAGGCAAGTTACAACACTTACCCCAGGTAAGGGGTGATCAAAAACAAGACAAACAAGAAACAAACAAGAAACAAACACTATTTACATAACCCAAAAAGACAATAAATGATCCAACAAATATTTACATGCATGCAAATGATTAAAACTAAACTT
>CAEGAF010140636.1:0-11020 GCA_903067075.1 Micropoecilia bifurca
TAGCTAAGCTCCACCGTTAGCCTCCATGTTTACTTCCTCAAACACTGAGCTCTTCTTCTTTTATGGCAGTTGGCAGATCACTGAGAACGCTGACGCTATGGCGCCCTCTACTGCGCATGCGGGACACTTTCAGGTTGTTTGCCCATTCACACTGCAGAACACATACAGGTCCATTTACTGGCAGTGTGAACGACCCGGCAAAACAAATCGGAATTGCCAAAAAATCGGAATTGAGTCACTTCAGGCTGCAGTGTGAACACAGCTTGAGTTTGTTTCTTGTTCGTTGTTGTCATAGCAACTAGCAACTGCCTGCCAAGATGGCTGTCAGTTAGAAAGTTCATGAAAGTGTGAAGTCATGAAGCTATGAACATTTTATATATGAAGAAAACTTCAAGACACCCATTACATCGGATCGGTCAGTTTGAAAGCAATGTTTTCAAATCTCTGAGGATTTTCAGCTGTTCTCACTGTAGCTGGAGTCAAGCTGTGTGACTGGCTGGGCTGAGACTCTGCCACTGTCCTGTAACCTTTGGATGCATTCCTGCCCCAACACACCTGAGATGAATGGTTGATGACCAGGTATTTGCAGAACTTGCTAACAAGCCAATGAGATAAATCAGCCTTTTAGTTCAGATGTGTTGGAGCAGGAATGCATCCAAAAAGTTGCTGGAGAGTGAAACTCGGAGACTAGATTTGCCTTTATCTGAATAAAAAAGAGATTTTCCTCGGCTTTCTTTGAGATTCTCCATCCATCCATCCAACCTCCCACCAGCAGGATGATGCTTCCACCACCAAACTTCACTGTTGGTATATTGTTTCATGGTTAGTGTGCAGTGCAATTTTTATCCCACACTTGTATAACCTAACTATATTCTCTCAGTATTTAATTGGTTCATCCAGATGTTCTTTTCCTCCAGGGCTTTAAACATGTGCAAACATGCTTTTCCTTCAGCAGTGGAGTCTTGTGCAATGATTGCCACTGTCTGACTGCGATAACTCTGTGTTTTCATGGAATAAACTATTCCAGGTATCTGCAGGGGGAGGAAGAATTTCTTGACTTCTCTGTCAGAAAGTTTGGGAGAAACACCTGTTAATGCTTGGTTTATGTTGAAATAATGCTATTTTTTTGTATTCTAAATCAATACTCAATATTGTTTAAAAACAAATCTGCAGTAAATCTGTAATTAATTACATTGTTGTAGCGAATAATCATGTTTATTTTTCACGTTTTCCTTTTTCTTCTCTGTCATTACACTTTACTACAGGCTTTACATTTATAGAGCAAATTGTTTTGATTCCTTCCTCAGCAGGGATCACCTTGGTTC
Source organism: Micropoecilia bifurca (assembly GCA_903067075.1). Lineage (NCBI taxonomy): Eukaryota > Metazoa > Chordata > Actinopteri > Cyprinodontiformes > Poeciliidae > Micropoecilia > Micropoecilia bifurca. The sequence goes on from CAEGAF010140636.1 coordinate 1,326, forward strand.
ATCTACCCTGATTAGAAGCATATTTACTGGAAAAAGCAATGACGTGTTCAATACCTATTTTTGTGTGGATGACACAGCTCCTCCCCCTCAGATCAATCAAACACACCCTGGAAAGCAAACACATGCAGGGCTCCATGTCGGCTCTGAAACAATGCAAAGGTCTTTTCACGTCTAGCCTGACATGCTCAGGGAAACAGGCAGCAGCCATTGTGTCCCGTGAAAACCGATCCGCTCGCCAGGCAGGTGCATTACCAACCCCTCATTCATTAGTAACGCTAACTCTGTATTTCAGTTACACAGGCAAACTTCTTCTCATATTTGTCACCAGGACTTAATCTCCTGAGGCCAACACAAATATTTACGTTTTTTTTATTTGTTTTTGCTTGTAATCTTCTTTATTTCTATCTGAAATAGTGGATTAGCATCACAACGTCCATATTCTGTTCCAGGCTGCAGAAAATTACCTAACCTTTAAATTTCCTGTGAAGGAAACAATGCGAGTTATTCCTTAGGTCTATTACAGTACACTTGAAATAAGACAAAACTAAATCATAAATTAGGGATTGCAGAGGTGAATTAACTTATGCTATAATCTGGTGTAGTGCATCAAATGGTGACATTTATGTTTGAGTTGTACATTGTCCCTTTTAAACAAAGTTTATCACAATTAGATAACTTTTTAGCAAGATAAAGGAGTTTGTTTTAAGGCAATATTGATTAAAAAAGGCAGATTATTTCACTAATAACATGGGAAAAATGTCTTATTCAGAGTGAAATAATCTGCCAATGGAACTAGTAATTTCTCATCAATATAAATGAATTGTTGACTGTAAATAAGCTCCTATATCTCGCTGAAAAGTTACTTGTAAGTTAGTTTTATCTTATTTAAAGTGTACTAAAATATTTTCACTAGAAACTAAACCAAGAATATTTGGTAAAATGTTGTGTTACTATTTATATTTTGAGTCTGACTGCATTTCATAATACCTGGGATTGAATTGGAACACATCTGAATGTGTTTAGTTTGATTTTATTATAAATTTCTACCTTTATATAATATATATTTTTAGTGAATTGGCGCTGGATAGAAGAAAAGGAAATGAAAAGTGGAAATCCAGGAAGTAACTTCAACCTTGCCTCTGCTAAGCTAATGTGACCTTTGAACCCTGCGGCACAGAAATTAAAACAGGTGATTATAAATGCAGTCTGGGCGCCGCTGATAAGCACGTATGATGTGGGACAGCTAATATTCACAGAGCTGATAAGGAGGAAATAGAGTCAGTGTACACAAATCAATGCAAGAATAAATTATTACATTGGCATAAAAATTACACCCAACATTAATAATACAAATACTACAGCGTAATAAATGCTGTACTGGATGTTTATTGACTTATAGGTTTCCCTTTGGACCAGTTTCTATTGACCTTGATGGTAAAACACCATCTTCCAAATTCAAAGACGTAGCTTTTTCTTTTTAAACCAGGATCTAAAAATATTTCAATCTTTGAAAACAAAGTTTCTGCTTTTATTTGGGTAAATGGGGGAACTAAATGACTGAAGTTTGGTTTTCAGGAACATGCAGATCTAAGTTCAGCTTCTATGCACCACAAATCTGGAACAAACTTCCAGAAAACTGCAAAACAGCTGAAACACTGAATTCCTTTCAATAAAGACTAAAAGCCCTCTTGCTTATAATCACTTTTGAACCATAATTAATGAAACATTGATCAATATATTTAATGTTGACACTTGTTTATTGGTTTATTGTGTGGCGTCTTCTATGACTTTGTAAGTTTGGGTTTTTATGATGTTTTAACTACTTTGTTATTGAAATGCAAGGCAATCAAATAAACCTGATTGGTTGAGTTGATACAATATCAAAATGAACCAATTGGGAACATCAATATGGGAAAGGACATATCACAATTTTCACATGTTTGAAAGACTAGAATCAAGAGGGAAGCATGGATGTCCAAGCAAATTCATCCCAAACTCAGATTGTGGAACAGTAAGAGAAATATAAAATAATGTGAACATGTTTGAATTGCTTAGAAAGGTTCAATCAATCAAGTTTATCTGTATAACACATTTCAGTAACAAGGAGGTTCAAAGTGCCTTCCAGCATAAAAACACTAAAATAAAGTCATAAAAACATCATGCAATCACCAGTTGAGAAACCAGTAACAAACATTACATTTTGTCAAGTGCCAAATTATCAATACACATCAAATATGTTGGCCAATATTCCAGGGATTATTGATCTACAGCAACTCTAAACAGGTGGGTTTTTAGCCTTGATTTGAAGAAACTCAAGTTTGTTCCAGATTTGTAGTGCATAGAAGCTGGACATGAAGAAGGAACATTTTTATCTAAAGACAAAATTTTATGCCAACTTGGATTTTGTCTAAAGTCAAATCCAAGTTGGCAGGATAACTTGGATTTAACTAGACCATATAAACACCAACGAACTTCGATCAAATAAGAGAAAACGCTTCATACCAACTGTTAAACATAGTGGTCAGGGGTTGTGATCTGAGGTTATTTTAGAGTCATTAACTGGACCACAAACCACCCAATGTGGGTTTTCTAAGGCTAAATGGCTTTTAAAAAATAAGAATCAAAGTGTAATAGCCTAGTCAAAGTTCTGACCTGATTGAAATGGTCAACGTTGGACCAAAATTCCTTCTCTACAATTTGATTGGCGGAAATATGTGGATTAAGTGTCGTATATTATGAAACTGCCTGTATTCTAGTGCTTCTGGGGTATTTTCAGGGCTCTAAAGGTGAATTCACACACCTCCAGGTACAGTCATTTCCTCATGCAACAGCTTATCTGGTCCTTGTGACAGATTTAGGCTTTTGTGCCGCCACCTCAGGAATTACATAATTTATGTACTGACATAAATCCCTGCAGCACCAAAACAAATTTAAAAGAAAAACAGGAATCTAATTTGCTCCAGATTTTGACAGAACCACTTTGGATGGAAAGTCAGTTTTCATATCTGTGTATAAACTATGAGCTTTCCACATGTTCTGTGCCTTGTATTTGATTTAAAATAACTTTATGTCCTTCTGCATCCTTCCGGATATCAGATCCCATCCACAAATTAGGCCCAGAAATCTGCTGCAACCCCAGTTAAAGTTGCAGCTACTCATAAAAAATAATGCACAAACACAAGCAATCTGACACTGCACAAGTTCTGAAGTGATTAAAAGTTTTTTCTGAACTCTGTCAGCAACTTTACAAAGACATTATAAACACGAACACAACACAAATATAGCAAATACATTTAGGAAGCCGTAATATATGACAATTAAAAGTGGAAAAAGAAAGCTGCTGGTGGCTAAAAACAGGAAAATCTTCCTGAGGCTGGAAAACTATGCAACACGCTTGTCTGGTGCGTCTCTACGGCTCTGACTGGCTGTCTGCGGACAGGACGCAGCGGCAGCGCAGACCCTGGGAGTGACGCATTGCAGGTACAAACGGACCAATCACAGAGCGCGATTTCTTTCCGCTACGTTTCGTGCCTCACCACCTACTAGCAGAAAGTATTCATGCGCTGATACTTAGTCCACCGCCGAAACGCGCGGTGACGTCGGGTATCCACGTAAACGCGTCTCCAGAAACGCTACTTTTATAAGCACGGCGCATTTTCATTCACCTCTGTTATAAAACGCTGTTGTGAAATGCGATTTTGTAATAGCGGAGCGACTGGAGCTGGAGGAAGTTGGCGGAGTGATACCGGGGAGGAGGCGGGGCTTAGGACAGCCGTTAAAGGCGAGTCCCGTCGCCTCGCTCTCAGTTGCTCGCAGCGCTGCTCGGTTTCACGCACAAGCGGGTCGCCGAGATTCTTTTAGGGCTTTTTTTTAAAGCGGAGTTTGTGGTGAAGTCGCTGCTGCACCTACGCTGAGATGGTAAGAACAATTACTTTACGCGTTTCATTTTGGTTGAAGCACACAATGCAACGTTTACACGGCGTTATTAAGCCGAAACGTAGCGTTATTACGGTTTTTTTTACTTTAACGCATCTTCCTTATAAAAGAGGTGCAGGGCTGTGAAATAATTAGTTGAATGTAACTAGATCCCGTTGGTTAAAAACGCGAGATTTCAATGTTTGAGCATCATGGGCGTTGTTTGCTTCTCAATGCTGCTCAACTCTCAAACGCTCATATTCGATTTAATGACTAAGAAAAAAAAATCACCCGCACTTCTGCTTATAATATTCTGTCTCCTTTTTACATGAATTGGGTATTTTATCTCGTCGTTTGAGACAGATCCGTGGCTGAGCCGGCGCATAACGGTTGCTAGCCAGTTGTAGCTCTTCCCAGCTAACATTTACCGCCAAATAATTACCCGTTTATTGTCTGGTCGAAGTGCCTCCGACATCTGGGGTAATGTGCCGAGCATCGTTTCCCATTAGTGCCGCTTCCTGTTATATAATTATCGAAAAGAATGAACTGCTTCCCTTTTGAGCATTTTTTTGTTACAGCAGCCTGAGCAGAAAGCTACACCCACCATATTTAGAGCTGTATGGGACGTTATTAGTGTCACTATCATTTTATCATGAATTGCAGTTTTAACTCTGGATGGCTTTGACCTTATTCAGCTATTAAATTAAGAAGTAATGGCTAGATTTGATCAGTGCTGATTAAAATCTAAATTGATTAGTGATCACTGTCCTATAAATGCATTGAAACAGCCTCTTTTTTCATCTTGACTAAACGTTTTATTATTTGGTCTGGTTGTGATTTTTACCTGTGTAAGTAATGCATAATTCAGATATTGGTCCAGCTTAGTGCTGTCCAACTACCTCAAAAGCGTTTTAAATGCATTTTTAACATATTAAAAGTTTTAAGCTATTGCAAATGGGAGAAAATCCCGCCTCCTTTTCAAAAAATACAGGAATCCTGCATTTAAACTGCATATTTAGGCATGTTGGCTATTGGATAATATAATTTGGGTCATCTTGTGTGGCATTTAAAGTGATATTGTTAATAAAGGCTTCACTAATCTAAGTAATTTAGATTTTCTCTGAAGTTGCAGGTCCTGGAAGCTAAAAAAGCCTCCTGTGTTTCTGGTTCAGCAGGTTGAGATTGTGTTAATGGTTTCATTTCTGTTTTTCTAGGCTGACCAACTTACAGAAGAGCAAATTGCTGGTAAGACATGGCCTCATTGATCTCCCTTCCTTCCTCATAACCGGCTACAGAGGCCTCCGTTAAGGACCTGTCGTCTCGTGCGGTGGATTTACACTTTTGCCTTTTAAGGCATTCCACAAGGCAGCGTGCCGGGGTCATAAAACTGGAATGAAAGAAACTGCTGTTACTTGCTGCCAGTGGATTGCTCAAGGACTCCCTTGCTGAGAACTTTGCATTTTCATGGCCGCTGCGTTGTGTATGATGTAATCTGGAGGAGCTGTGAGCTGTTGTCACTCAGCTTTACATGCTGAGTACTTTACCCTGGGTGTGCTTGCCTTTATGAACGCAGCATTTAGGGTTTATTGTATGTGTGATACGCTGATCTGGGACTTGGATGTTGTAAATCATGAGTGGGGCATCTTCCTGCTAACTGCTTGCATTTATTCATTGAGTCATGGTTATAATTTAGTGATCCACATTCTCTGTTGGATGGATTGCATAACATTTTGCAGTGTTGTTGCATCCAGCATCAATGCTTTGAAGCTCTGTTATCAGTAAACATGATTTTACTGTTGTGCTTATAGTTTCTCTTTATTTCCCGTTGGCCTCGTCGTTTCTCGTCCCTCATGTCTCAGTACGGCTGGTGACATTCTGACGGTACCCTGATCCTGGGTCTCGCGATTCCTGTTTTAACCAGAAACGCTTCCAGTTGGAAGTGCAAACATCACCGCACGACTTGACCCCATAGCGTTCACAATCACTGCTGCTGTAAGGCTGAAAGGATTCCCTCACCCCAGGTGTTTCCTTTCCTGCCACCAGAATTCAAGGAGGCCTTCTCGCTCTTCGACAAGGATGGAGACGGCACCATCACCACCAAAGAGCTGGGCACCGTCATGCGCTCTCTGGGCCAGAACCCCACGGAGGCCGAGCTGCAGGACATGATCAACGAAGTCGACGCAGACGGTGAGAGGAGCCGTTTTTCCTTAAAAACAAAGTTTCCAACCGTTATCGGCTGTTCCCGTAACTCTCCCTGTTTTCTGTCTGCGGATCAGGAAACGGAACGATAGACTTCCCAGAATTCCTCACCATGATGGCCAGGAAGATGAAGGACACAGACAGCGAGGAGGAGATCCGAGAAGCATTCCGTGTCTTTGATAAGGTTTGTGTTTGGAGGCCATTTTCGTGTAATATAATGCAAGTTTACCCTAATTTCACACTGTAACTGGAAGACATTTTAAATATGCAAAATAAATGATGTCTCTTAACAAAATTATCCTTTAAAAAAAAAAGCTTGAGACCAGACTGAAGTATGTTATCATCCAGTTTCTGGCATAAAGGGAAGTGATAAATCATGAAAATGGAAATTATTTTTATTTTGATTAATTGTGACAAATCTAGTAGATTAAAAAAACAAAACAAAAACGAAGTTTCTACCTGACCTGGTTTCCAGGATGGAAACGGCTACATCAGCGCTGCTGAGCTGCGCCACGTGATGACGAACCTGGGAGAGAAGCTAACCGACGAGGAAGTGGACGAGATGATCAGAGAAGCAGACATCGACGGAGACGGTCAGGTCAACTATGAAGGTTGGTAGTTAGAATCCCGATCAACCTTTTAGTGTCCTCCAGTGAAACGGGTTGACGAGCTACAACTCTCCTCTTCCTCCTGCAGAGTTCGTACAAATGATGACGGCGAAGTGAAGGCCTTGTACAGATTTCTATATAAATTTGCCTTTTTTTCTTTGTGTAATTTATCTGTAAAATCTTAATAGCCCCCATTCGTCCCTGCCCCCTACTGCTGTCCAAAGGAACTGCATGTAAACTGCATAGGCTCTTGTCCCCATGTCCCTTTCTTTTGCTGTCATGGTGTTTTGGAGTGACGGAACGGCGCCCCCTGGAGGCCTCTGGGAGCCGGAGAACTTAGGATCTTCTGTCAAGTGAGCTCGGGGCCCCTCCATACCTGGCGACGTTGGAAACCTGTCACCTGGTTGTCGCTTGGCAACACTGTTGGCATGGAAGCAATGTAGAGGAGTCTAAACTCTGCATGGACTATGGACAAAGTATATAAAGAAATCTCTCAGCATTGCACTACTGCAAAAATAATGACACGGGTGTATCTCCTTGGTACTCGTACAAACTCTTTTGTATCTGCTGTTCTATATTGGAAAATGACTAATCTTATCATGCTTTTTAATGTTTTACTCACTACTTTTACTTTCCTTTCTTTTTCTTTATTTTTCTTTACGTATGGCCGCTGGTCATGCCTCAAACAATCCATTCCAAGTTGTATATTTTTGTTTTCCAATAAAATTTACAATCTACCCATATTTGAAACCTGTCTTGTTTTTGTGGTTTAAAAATGAAACATTGAGTTTGTTTACCCTGTAATTGCTGTTTTTGTATGAGGACAGAACACTCCAATTTATAAGATTTTACTTTATTTTTTTTCTTTTATAAAATGTTTAAACCTTCCCGTGTTAATCTAAAAAGCACTTAGGAGCATCAGCCAATGCCTCTTAATGTATTGAGCTCAAATTGGATATGTTTAGAAATTTCAGGACCTGATTGGTCATCAGTCTCAGCTGAGTTCCTGCTCTTCCTGGTACTGACAAAGATGGCCGCCTTATGTCTATCTTGACCTTTGCCCCAGTTTGAGGTGCGGGTGAGGAGTGCACATCAGAAAACAATGTAAATAGAGCTGTTCCTGTTGGCTTTCTTTTTTTTCTGAGTTTGTTACAGTAGCTTGCAGAGATACTGAAGTTGTTTGAAATAAAGCTCTATTGTAGACCTCTCTTCTGTCTGTCTTTTATTTCAGCTTTATTTTGATTCAGCTTTATGTATCTAAAATGCATTAAAAAATGTAATGTGTGCATAGATTTTTTTCCTACATATTTGAAACACACCATGTCTTCAGTTTGGCATGAAAAATCCAAGCTCTTTTCTTCCGGCGCGATCTTGAAGCAACCAATCAGAACCAGGGGGCGGGGCTGTCACGCATTGTTACAGCTAGCATAACCTGTTGTGAGTGCTAAAGCCTGTTAGCATAGGCCACCAATGTAGGTGGATAAACGGTTTTTCTGCCATTAGCACAATTAGGAGGGTGTACATAAATTTGACAACGCCAAGACCTGCCGCCTGGAGCTGATTGGTTGCTTTTGGTCGGGAGCAGTAAATGTATTCAGCTGACAATAGTAGCTCAGGGCATGAAGATCAATCATTTCACAGATTAAGTTCTGAGGCTTTGAGTTCATGTCTCTCAGAATATCAGTCAGGATCCAAACGGTAAACTTAAGTGTTTCAGAATGATTTCTAGTTTTGCAAAAATAACCAGCTGGCTTATTTTTTCCACTCGGCTTTGGACTAGGCTACTTGGTGACTACAGGTATGAAGAAGATCTTTGATTTATTACCTCCCTGGAAAGGATTTGGAGAGCAGTAACTCAGGGTGAGAGCAGCTTCTTGTGGAAACGATATTTCCTCTCTTCCCAAGGAAGAAACTGTCCCGGACGGAAGAAGAGAAAGTTTTATCTGAAGTTAAAGCAATTGCTTTGTCTTTGAGAAAAGCGGAAATATTGTTCCATGAAAAACTGACCCAAATGGGAAAGTTTTCGCAGAGGAGGAGAACGTTTTCTTAGAAGTTAAAGTGATTGCTTTGACTCCAGAGAAGCCTCTGGTCTCATCTCTCAGAGAGACCAGTTTTTGGGAACAGTGGAGAAATTGTTCTCAAAGAAAAATCTTTCCCAGACCGGAAAGTTTCCTCTGAAGTCATCATTTATTACTTTGATGAACAAAACATCGTAAAACTGTAACCAGAAAGAGAGCACAGTTTTTGAGAACAATTTTCCCTCTCAACCCAAAGTAAACACTTCCTCAGAGTTATTCTTGAGCAGAGAATCAGCGGTTGGTGACATAACAGCCTTCGCTGTGCCTTCATCAATGGCAGGTGTTGTCCTGGCTAAAATGACATCGCTAAACTGTTTGTTGCCAGCAAATATGATGGTTCCTCTTGCCTCTGCTGGTCGTCCTAACACTCCTGCCAAAGCCGTTCGTCTTGCCACTGCTGCTTGACCTTCCTTCCGCTCATCCTGCCACTTCAGCTCGTCCTACCCCTCCTGCCACTGCTGCTTGTTCTGCCACTGCCATTTGTTCTGCCCCTCCTGCCACTGCTGCTTGTTCTGCCACTGCCATTTGTTCTGCCCCTCCTGCCATTGCCACTTATCCTGCCCCTTCTGCCACTGCCACTCGTTTTGCCCCTCCTGCCACTGCTGCTTATCCTGCCCCTGCCACTCATTCTGCCACTGCTGCTTGTTGTGCCACTGCCATTCGTTCTGCCCCTCCTGCCATTGCTGCTTATCCTGCTACTGTCACTCGTTCTGCCCCTCCTGCCCCTCCTGCTTGTCCTGCCACTGCCATTCGTTCTGCCCCTCCTGCCATTGCTGCTCATCCTGCCACTGCTGCTTATCCTGCCCCTGCCACTCGTTCTGCCACTGCGATTCGTTCAGCCCCTCCTGCCACTGCCGCTCATCCTGCCCTTTCGGCCACTGCCGCTTATCCTGCC
>CAEGAF010140642.1:0-18703 GCA_903067075.1 Micropoecilia bifurca
ATGGCACATTTCTGATGTATTAAAATTAAATACGTTCGGCACACTTAATGATATTAGTGATTAGGTTATGTATGCAGTAAGTACTTTTACTTTTAATACTTAAGTATTTTTAAAAGCCAGTACTTTTTGACTTTTACTTAAGTAAAAAGTTAATGTGGTACTTTGACTTTTACTTAAGTACATTTTTGACTGTATTTGTACTTTTACTTAAGTACACTTTTTGAGTACTTTCTCCACCACTGTTCCCGACACAGAGGCTGACTGGAGGAACTGTGCAGAGCAAAGCGCTTCCTGCCTTCATACTGTACCTAAATAAGACGGCATCAGCTGATGGCTCAGAAAAACACAGTCAGCTTTGTGGAAAATAAGGCAGCTCATATGACCACTTTGTCTCTTGTTCTCGCTGTCACCATCCATCTTCCTCCTCCAGAGTTGGCGTCTGTTTGTAATGTTAGTTTATCGGATTTGACTTTAAATCTTCCAGCCTGTTCGGCTCCGTTGGGCTCAGTGAGGCTGAGACTTCAATGTTTCAGCAAAAGTCAGTCAGAGATGATAAGCAACAAAGTATGGCAGTTTGGGAAATATTCACGTTGGTTTTTACTGCTGTAAACTTCACAACATTTTTTTCAACCTTGGTTTATTCAATTAAAGTAGCGATTAATTTTCTTTTCTTCTGGAATCAAGAAGGAAAAGCTTTCAGATCACATGAGGACAAATGATCACTTATTTTAAACAGTTCTCATTTTCACATGACATAATAATCTGCAAGATAAATCTGCCATAAAGAAGCTACAGAAGAGTAATAAGTAGCTGCTCACTGCTGAAAACACACTACAGGAAAGACACTCAGTACTCTAATCAAAGTAGAGGTTTAAAAGCTAGTCTTGGCAAACTGTGACCAGCATGTCTGTTACACAATAAACTAGGGACATGCTGCAACAACCCTGATTAATTAATCAGCTCATATTAAGCTGCTGTTGCTCAAAACGACCAGAATGGCAAAAAGAGATAATATTTTCCTCCAGAAGTATAAGAGTTAGGTGAGTAGAATAAAAAATAGAGAACATAAACTGCAGTAGGAACTGGAGCAAATGCCTAACAGGAGAGTAGCAGGAGAAAGTTTCAGAGTGTGGGAGTAATTAGAAGATGTCATTTAAAAGGGTGACCCAATAATTCTGTCTAAGTAGTGCGTGTATCGTTGTTTCGTTCACAAATACAAACCCATAAACTGTGCTTCAAAACAGTAATGTCAGTAATAAACCTGTTATTACTAAACCAAATAATAAACCAAATACCATCGTTCTCGATGTTTCTCCCAAGCAGCCGACAGCAGTTCAGCCTTAGAGGAGCTTTAAAAATGTCAGGTCAGTGGCACAGTGCTGCAGCAATCACATGTCCTTAAAATTCACAGCATACTACAGGGTCAGCGACAACAATAAGAACTCTGTTGTTCAGTTAACATGGGTGTTTTTTTACTGAGACATTATTTTAAAGGTAAACACCAACACTAAACGAAAAAATGCCCACAAAAAGCAAAAAAATCATGATGCTGCGTTTGGCTTTATCAATGTTTTCTCAGATTATGTGTTGTTTCAGTTACTAAAATTTCAAATCTCTGGGTTTTTCAGGGAAAGCAAGTGAATAAATATTCTGTAAATGTATCCCAGAAGGATTCCCATGACTCCCTGAACTCCATAATCCTCATGTGGCTGATTATCCGCCTTACGAATGGCAGCTTGTCCAAACGGGACAGGATCGCGCCGAACTCAACGGCTTCTGGAAACAAATAATGAAGCCAAATGTCCAACTCTTACAGTTTTAGAAAAACTATATGAAGCAGAAACATTAATATGTTTTTTAGTGGCAGTGATGGATGGGACAATGTGGGATGAAACTGAAAACACTTGTCTATTATCAGGGTTCAAATATACCAAAAAAATTATGTGGTATCAACAAAATGAACAAAAGTTTAATTATTTTCCAAACTAAACCCAGTTTTCCTTCAAGTTATGAATTAAATGTTTAGAAATAATTAAAAAAAACAGTTTCTTTTAACTGATCTTTAATTCTAAAGGGCTACATGCATCCACAGGTCACTTTTGTCTTGTTTTTGTTTTCATCTATATATTTTCCAGGTATGATTCAGTAATATGTTACAAGATTGAGCTTTGCTTTTTTGATAGAACATTTCTGCTCTGTACAATAAAAGTAAAGTCAAAGTATAAGTATGAGCAAAATGTAAAAGCTAATGAATAGAAAGAAATCTGAGCATGACAGGTTTGTTTGGAACAGTTAAAAGAAAAAGCGTCTTTTCTCTCAAAAAAATGTGGCTGCACAGCTTGGGTTTGAAAGATGAATCCAAATGAAGCACAAAACTTATAGAACAATGTTTGATAAATGAGAAGCTTTTCTCATTTATCATTTATTCAGCACGGTAGAGGAAGCGTTATGCTTTGGAAAATCAGCACTGAGCTGCTGGGACTGAGAAAAACACAAATAAGTTGTTTTATACTTGTAAACTTGTTAAGTAGTACAGATTTGTTCAATAACTCTCGCCAACTAAAAGCACACATTTTCTTAATTGATTTCCAGATGCTGTAGTTTTAAAGTCCATTTAAGTGTCAATAATAACAATAATTGTGAAAAGCCAGTCCAATGCTGTGAAGTAATTATGTTTCTTTTTTCGTTGGGGTCAGTGTCGTCCTCCGTTTACTGTTACCGAGGGAAACTGCTCTCTGTATCATTATGTTGATTTTAGCCCATATTGCCAGAATCAGTCCTTCACTCAAAATGATTAAAATGTGATTGTAAGAGACCTTTGCTGTCCTAGATTATCCCACAGTGCAAAAAGAAAATAATAAAGTTAGACAGAAAGCAACTACTGAGATGTATTTCTGCTAAAGATTGTTCTACACGCCAATAAAATCATCAGCTTTTATTACTTCTTCTAATTAAACTGAATAATAGCTTATAGTTTGTCAAAATGTTTTAAATGGTTGCAGAACAACCTTGCAAGTTATTCATACCACACCAGAGCTAATTGTGGGGTATTATAAAGCAGTGACACTCAAATGCTACCAACTTCTTATTAGTGCTGAAAAAGGAACATGTGACGCCTTGAAAGCCGACTTCTAAGGCCTTTAAATTGAGGCGTGAATTCTTGGCGCTGGTTTCCCCCCGGAGGCCTCGTCTATCTGCTCCAACTGGATCCCAGCTGCCTCCCAGGGGCTCCGCTCTTTATGTGGAGCTGCACATTCTAATGAAGCGCTGTAATCTGTCAGTGAATTCATAACAGAGTGAGCACATTAGATACGCTCCGGGTTCAGGCACCGCTTCACGGAGACAGACAGCGTCTCATCTTCTTCCCTCCCAGAGGAGTCGGCTGACCCCTTCAATCATTACTATGCAAATATTTGTCAAATATATGTTTAATACCCAAAAAATATTTCCAACCTACATTGCAATGGTGTAAGATTTCTAAATAAAAAGTAAATCTTAACCTGATACAGACAAAGCACTCAGGTCAACAGCTGCTACCTGTATGAGGTACCTATACTGTATGCAGGCATACAGGACTGATCAATACAGGCTGATATTACTGTATAGACACATGTTTATGAACTACATTACATAGTGGCTGATTGTTTTCATTGAATTTAGCAGTTCTGTCTGTTCTATTGACCTTGGAAAAGTTCAAACCTTAAATGTTTCAACATTTTTTTTACAAACGTCAATGTATTTTATTTGATTTTACATAAAAAACTAACTAGCACATAACTGTGAAGTGGAGGTAAAATATTTGAATGATTTTAGGTCTTTGAGTTAATACTTTGTTGAACCATCTATTGCTGCAATTTCATCTATTAGGGGAATTTAGATACAAGTTTTGAACAAATTTCTCCCACTTTTCTTCTTGAAATCCCTCAAGCAGGTTGAATGGAGAATAATCAGTCTTGCCACACACTGTATTTAGTGTGTGGCAATTGTATTTAGGTCTAGACTTTAACTAGGCCATTCTAACACATAAATGTGCTTTCATTTAAACCACTGAAGCTCCGTCTATGATTGGAGTCAGTTTCCTGCTGAGAGCTTCAACTATTTCAACAGCTTTTCTTTCAAGTAAAATTAGCTCTAAAATACACACACAAAATAAATATGGCTGACAAAACTGTAAATGCATATGGGAAAGTAAATAAATCAAATATATTGTACTTAATTTTTCACAACTATGTTTATTAAATTTGATCAAATTTTCTGTTATCCTTCATATTTTGCGATATTCTCCGGGTGTGCAGACACTGGCCGTCTGCTGATCAGAATGGCTGTAATGTGATCCGAAGCTTCTCCACTCAAGTAAACAACACAGAGAACAGCGACTGCCACTGGAGAAAGAAACGAGCTCAACGTAAAGCAGAAGATGTGGCTCATTCAGTCAATCCTTTAAGGGGCAAGAAGACCTAAACGGAGGCCGTTGTACAATAAATGCTCCAGATATTTCATGTTTCTCTGGCACATTTATTCCGATCTTCCTGACCAAACACATCTTCTCGGATGGGAATCAGCTCAGGTCACACCCTGGACAGTGTTCATGCACTCATAGCACAATTTAAAGTATTCAACTGACCAAACTCTCATTTTTAAGGATAACAAAACCTAAAGAGGTTTATCAAGATACTGGCAATTTACAAATTGAATGAAAACTTGTACAAATTGCATCCTATTTTGTGCATTTAATACATTCAAACTGCTTACCAAATATATATTTGTCGAGCTGGATTAACTTTCACTATCTGACAACATTTCCACCAGATTTCGGTTCCAGTGACCAGGATGCGAAAGCTCAGTGAGAATAATGGAGACATTTTCCAAACATCCTGCAGCCAAAATCAGAAGCATTTAACGCTGAAAATAAAGAAAAATACTGTTTGGGTAATATGAATAATAGTAGAATAGCTGACCAAGCATCGATTGCAAGAACGAAAACATCATATTTTCTTTTTAGTCCTGAAAACGAGTAGATTTCTGTTAGAAGCAGGAGGCCTTGTACAGTTTCCATGTATATGAAATCACTGACTGCAAATAAGGCAATCCATTCAGCAGAGCCCTTCCAATCATGAATGGCTCAATTGTAACGCATATTAGCATGTATCAGTGGAGGCTTGGAGTTGGAGGTGAGGGTGGGGGGTTGCACAGTTGCTGCTTCTTTCATGCACAAACTGAAAACAAAGGCCAACACAAAGAATGTCCTGATCTGATCCGTATGTTTCTGCAACATCTCTATAGTCCATGTGACAAACCTGCTCTGATGGCGGCCATGTCCGTCTTTACTATAGGATGAGTGAGGTGATATTTTTCTCCCTCTGGGGTTATTAAACAGATAAGATTAATTTATTATTTTTAGATTATTTTGAAGATAATAGTGTGTGTTTTGCCTCTAAAACAACTTATAATGACAGAAATATAATGAATGTGTTGCTTTAGTGTCTGATGTTGAAATTATTTGGGAACTGTTTTCATTTTATTTTCTGTATCCTAGAATAATTATTCCACAGTAAGCAACACAATAGTAAATGGAAAGATTCCGAAATATTAACATAATTATTCTACATATATCATGCAATCTATGGCTATAAATGTACCGTCAATGTTTTCCCTGTCGCTGATGTGCTGTAGGTTGCACGCCGTCTCCTCCCTGCTCAGATCCGACTCCTGGTTGTAGGGCTCCAGCCTGGAGTGGGCATTTCTCCGCAGCTTGGGGCTGCCGGACACGCAGCAGGAGGTCGTGCTCCCCATTTCTCCTCCCGGTGTATAAAAACAAATAATCCTTTCGGCGCTGAAACAGGAGCTGAAGCGGCTCCGAGGAGCCCGACATCAACACGGATCAGCTGTGCGCTCGGGGCGCATCTCCTCAGCGGATCCTGTCAACCTTCAGCGTCCAGGGAGAAGCTGTCACACGGTGCGGATGTGTCACTTCCTCCCTTACAGTGATGGAGGCCAGATAACAAATCCACAGTCACACGCATCGTGAGGAAGGACTCATCTTGTGACGCTGCAGGCGCACAGTGATGCGTGAATCCTGGAATCCAGTCTGCGCAGCGCAGTCAGGAAAGGCGGATGGTTGTTACTGCGCTCATTCGCGTGGTTTACGGTAAGCACGGTTATGACTGCTTTCAAAAATAAAAGCATGTTTCCGGTATGCATAAAATGCGGCGTTCCTGATTGACAAAGCCTTACTGCACCCAAGCAGCAAACAGTACTAAAACGACTGGCGATTTGCTTTCAGATGTGACCTGCGTTACAAAGCTCGTTTTAAAATTATGCCCGATTAGGACTTAAATGAATTGTAAATAAATAAAAGGTGTTAAGCTTTTGAAAATGTCACTTTTCTAGTCAGATTTTTTTCATTCAGTGGGCAACTGGTGATCTGCTTTTGGAGCAGCTTTTGCCTCAGACTGTTAGCAGAGTAAGTTTGACTATAGAAGTAACTATATTATACTTCTTTTTGATATTTTCACTCATCCTGTTGTGCAAAATTAGTTTTAATACTCGTGTATGATTAAGTAGGAGAGTTGACGTGATGCTGCCCTCTATTGGTCTCACTTTATGACTATAAGAGGAAGAAATTTAGAGAACTAGAATATTTCCTGTGAAAATCCAAGTATGAATGCTGAATGCTTTTAATGAAATGCCAAAACGTTTTGAAGTCAACTGCAGAAATGTAAGAAATAGGCAACAAGTTAGAGCAAGGTGCTGGTAATGCTGAGATTGTTGGTTTGATCCCAATACTGCTCAATTCATATCTAAAGACTTTCAATCAACACTTCTAAAAAAAACAGTGGTTCAGAAATAAAATCAGCACTTAAAATAAATCAGGGTTCAAAAATAAAATCAACACTTTACTATAAAAAAATGGTTCAAAAATAAAATCTACACTTTAAAAAATGCTGTAAAATTAAAATCAACATTTTAAAATGTTGATTTTATTTTGAAAAACATTAGGATATGAAAAACATTAGATTATGAAAAACATTCGGATATGAGCACTTTTGTTAATATCTACGTTTTTAGCAAACTGGTGAAAACTCATCAATCTGAATGGCAGGTTTGCAAAACCTGGTGGAGCCAATAACCCAAAAGTCATGGGTTCAATCCCCAAATGATGTTTCTACTGAGACTTGGACTCAGATCACTGGATTCAAAGTCCAGAGTGATAACCTTTACACCATAGAACCATGAAACAGCATTTTAAGTAAACTAGCCTCTATTTCAAAGATGCCTACATTGGTGTAGACTTGTCTCATTACACACAATTAGAAGACTACCATAAAAAATTTGTTTCTGTCTGGTTTCAAAACAGAAACCCTTTGCATCTTCAGAGATGAGAGAACCACTTCACTACAGGAACTGAACAAAGTCGATGTCAGATGCAACACATGAAAGTTTCTACTGAGACTTCCACTCAGATACCTGGATTCAGAGTGCAGACCAGGACACCACAGAACCCTTGTTGACCGTTGATGATTCAAATAGTACAAAATCTGTTTCTGTCTGTTTCGAACCAGAGACCTTTTGCGTGTGAAGCAAACGTGATAACCACTACACTACAGAAACTCATGCTCTTTCCTCTATTCCTGGTAGATGATCCAACATTTGTTAGACTAATGTCAACAATGGGCATGGAACAATGCCAAATACTTTTACCATAGATCCTCTCAGAGCACAGGAACCTGGGGAACAAACTGTCAAAATTAAACTAGTGCCTAATTTCACATTACAGTCCATAAATTAAGCCTGGTATCAAAAAATGTATTTAAGATGTCAGGAGCAGAGACCAATGGTTTTGCCCCCCCCTCCTGTCTTTTCTTTATTCTGTCTCTTATGGACTGGACTGTTGAGCTCTTGTTTTGTGTTTTGTTCTGTTATGTTGTTGCTTCTATTAAACAAAATTAACATAAAAAAAAAGAATCGACGTTCAGTTTGAGATCTCGTGTGAGCAGCAGTTTTGTTGAATGACCTCTGTGTAAATGTCGTTATAAGCAGCAATGATGGGAACATGGTCAATAGGGCAGAATAAGTTATTAATCTGAAAACTATAATTATCTGGAAGACTTTTTCCCTATTTCAATCAAGACATGTTAAGTTTTAAAACTAGCATATTTTAGATTTTCTTAACAGATTCATACGTTTACATTTTCAAGTCTAGGAAAAATGACCTCTGCATAAACTCTCAGATCTGCCTGCCCTAAGCAAACATTTTGCAATTTCTGCAAACGTCTGGGCCGAGGAAGAAACCAGATTGTTGTACTGTCCAGTGGCAACAGGCTGCTTCGAGAGTGCAGCTATAGTGACTGATTATTGTATTTCATATTTCTTTTGATTTATGTTCACATACTCTGTAATTAAATGTCATCAAATAGCTTTATGAATGGTTTGATTTAAATATAATTTGGGTTGTATATTACATATAGTATATGTACAGTTAAGTGTAAATTAGTTAGTGTATCAACTCTGACTAAACATCGAGTTAAACCACAGCAAATGATGAGGAGACGTAGAGTAACGTTGACCATTTACTGTTGACTTCCTCTTTACATGCTGCGGTGAAAACTGCAGACAGAATGAACACAAAATTATACAAAACGTAGTTGTGTCTGAGCAAATCTGACATACTGCCCATAAATTTAACATAATTATGAGCTCTGCAGTCAACTGAAATGTACCATTAGCAGTCAAATGAAAAACATTAGCCACAATAATGACACATTAGCGTTTAAACAAAATAATATCTTTCATATCTTAAATAGCATATATCTTAACATAAACATCACTTACAGCATTGCTTCAGCTGAGCTTCCCTGTGGATGGCAACAGATTGAATGCATAAGACAAAACATCCAGACATGCTTACTGCAGCTCCACACCGACAATACAATGGCTCTTCAAAACAAAAGCCTTCAAATCCACTAGTCACAAAAAACCAAAAATGCCATCAAACTCACTACACTCACAAAATATCAAAGGCGTTTGGTCGAAGGTAAACTTTACACCTTAAATGCACAACAATGCCAGTTTAGACTTTGAGCAACTTGGTAAAACTTTATTGTGTAACATTAAATCATGTTTGGCTGCAACTGCATCAATGGCAGCTCTTCTTCTTCTATTCAGTGTTTGTAGCTTCTTGGCCCAGCTTTGTTCTCCTGCTGTTAGTAGCTTCACCGCATCAGTTCAGCGTCACTTTGTCTGGTATTTTTGTACATATGCTTTGTCAGTTCTGTGATCATGTCAAAGCAGCAACTTATATTAAAAAGTGTTTTATTTCCGTTTGAAGGTTGTACGCTCCCATGGAAGAACAGAAAATCACTCTTAAAAACATGTAATTACTAAAATCACGATATCCTCAGCGTGTCTCCCTCTGAAAAATAGATATACCACGATAGAGATTTTATTTTATAGCGTTAACACCGGCGCTGTAAGTGGTTCGGTATGAAACAGGTGTGATAGAACAATGGTACCACAGCACTTTTAAATTTCAATAATCAGAATACCCAAATTGTTTCCGTTGTTTTAAAAGTTATATCAGTCTGTCTTTTCTCCATCGATACGCTTCCCGACAGCCCTGCGGGTTAAAAAAACTAAAATGACGCACATATTGTGCAAAACTCTGAAACAGGAAAAGCAAGACTTAAAAAGGAGCAACGACCTAGATGTGAATTATGGCATAAATAATAGAATCCAACGCTGAACAGTGAAAAATCAACACATGATGTGAAACACATGGCGATTAGGAGGCGCAGCAGGTGATGAGTGAAGATTACTGGTGGTGAGCGTCAATAAACGCTCATCAAATAAAGTTGAATTCATTGCATTTTTTGTAGACGCCTGTGAAAGTAATTTCTATTCCCATGGCCTTTTTGTTCTCTGGAAAATAATTTTTGATGATAAATACAGAAACAATCATAAAAATCAAAACATCTACAATAGTGATAGTAATATTAATGATAAAATAATGGTCAGTGCAAAATAGCCTACCAATTCTTTGGTGGGGTGGATGAGGGACCTGGATAAAGGCTACGGGGTAATGGGGCAAGAAAAGTTGAGAAACACTGGTGTAGACAAAACAACTAGTCTTTGTTTCCCACAGAGGGTAAACGAGACGACACACACCTGGAAACTAATCAGGGAGACAGGATAGAGACTCACAGGGAGCGCAGATCTAAATACAACACAGAAAAGCTTAAACTAAGCATATAGAGAACTCAAATCACCAGACAAGCCTCACTCTAAATTTGGAGTGATACTTTTATTTTATCTGTACAGTTGTAAACGTTTATTCTGTAAATAGGATCTTTTTCACTCTTTGAGGGGAGGGAAAAGACAAACACTGCGCATTTACATGTGTGTGCTATATTCATTACTCCTTTGATCCACTTATTCAGACATTCACTGAATAAATATTTGAATACCAAAGCGCAGAAAAGGCAGTACATAAAAAGCTCATGTTTTTCATTTTTTCCATCTCTTTATTAAGCTTAAATCAAGTGGCAGTTTTTTTAATTAAATTCTGAACTTCTGTGACGTCAACACGCAGCGTGTGCCTCTATTTCCCCAAGCGGCTTCGAGATGCGGAAAGAATCTTAGTTAAATAAGGTTTTCTTCTAACAATAACTAGAGTTGTATTTCTGGTGATCTAACCTTTCTTTGTGGATCCTGTCCAGGACTTTCCGAGTTTCATGGGAAAACTTTCTGAGTTTCCGAGGAACCCTCTCGTGCCGCCTCTGCACCGTTCGTTCCCTCTCGATCTTGCCAGACGAACCAACCAGTCCGCCCTCCAGCTCTGTGTGCTCCCCAGCCAGCCATTACCTGGGATTGCCTCGCCCTCCTGTTTCCGCAAGTAAGAACTTTCAGAGTCTCCTTAAAACATAATTCCCATCTGCACTCCAACTCACTTTTGCTCTCCTCCTGTATGCAGTAAGCCCCGGATCCTGGATCGGAGTTGATCCCCAATTAACTGTCTCTTGTGTTTCCAGCGCTGAGAATAAACCTTTACAAACCATCCTCCTCTGAGTGTTTTCTGCATGTGGGTCAAGAACCTCAAACCCATTATGACCGAGGTTTTCATTTCATGTTTTTAATTCTCCAAAAACCAAACGAGGACACAAAAAGAATCATTTTCAAGACGTGTGTGAAAGAACTGCAGCGCCTCCACCGTCTGCCTGAAGAACCTGCTGGGGGCAGAGCTGAGATATCAGCGCGGCACGTTGGCAAGGTAACGAGCGCGGGCCCACCTGAGAGCGAAGCATTCAGGCAACGTTCACGAGGTTAAACACATCTTGGCACTGTGGCGGAAGCTCCATCACTATCAGGAAGCCCCGCCCCTCCACAGCATGCGGATCATGACCTCCGACCTCACAGAGGCGCTGCAGCAGGACAATCTCCATGGGAATCGGGCTGAGCACGCCGGGCTGTGGGACACGAAGACACAAGTTGAAAGAGCACAAAATAAAAACTACTAATTTCATTAGAGAATCAGAACCAAGCCGAATGGGTCACAACCAGGATCGGTCTCAGGGTTGTGGGACTCCCACTGATGGAACAATGATATTACAGGTTTTTGTGGGAACCCCCCTCCTGCGGTTCTGCTGCCTGTCCAGCTGAGGACAGCAACCACCGGAGTTCAGGTAGAAATTGATCTGGTTCTGGTTCTGCAGCTGTGCCCCACCAGTCTGGCCCACCGCTGGACCTGGTCCCTGGAGATGTGTTTGATGGGAACCGGAAGTCCATCTGATAGTCTTTCCCCTGAAAACACGGGTAACAGGTGGTATAAATGAGTCTCCAGAAGTAATTCAACCAGGTTTCAATGAAATCTTTTATTCTGGGGGAGAAGAGTAAAAACAAATCAACCTCCTCTTCAACTCTCTCCCTGCACTCCCAGCAGCGCAGAACAACACTGGGTACTAATTTTTGTTTTCTGAGATTCAACAAAAGTCAACAACAAAAAAGAAATCTCACAAAAATCAAACTAAAAAGGAGAAAAACGCCACCTGGTTGCCACAGCAACACAATACAGTGGGACAGTTAAAAAAACGATAACTTGAACGTAGTGTTTAATCATTTTCAAGACATGCTACCCTGTAGCCAGTTTGCTAGCTACCACATGCATCCCACATGGTTAAAAATTTGAGTCATGCAGCCAGCCAGAGCACAGGGTCGAGCCAACAGGTTTTTCCCACATGGTTAAAAATTTGAAGGTTTTCTGCTTTCGAAGTTACCTTAACTTGACATGCTAATCAAGTTGCTTTTTAAACCCCTTTTGTACCCTAACTATCCATTACATTTGACATTAAATGAAAACTTATCTTCAAATGCTCAAAAATACTTTCTGTCCCTGTCCAGCAAGCACTGAATTCTGCTGCAAATGTTTAAAACCTTTTATAGTCTACCTATGCATTACATTTGACATTGAATAAAAACTTACCTTCTGCAATTGTCCTAGTGTCTGCTCTGTCTCGGTAGCCATGGAGCACTGAATAAGGCTGCGAATTGGTTGGCTACATGCTGCAAATTGGTGCCACCTGCAATCAATTAACGGGTAATTAAGGGGAGGCACTCCAGCCGTTTGGAAGAGTCACCATCTGGATGCGGATGCAGCTGAGGAAGCTCGGCTGCATCCAGATGGCTTCGAGGCAGGTAAGTCGAGAAGTGATGAAAACACCCACCTTCTTCGGGCCAACCAATCAATCATTGATTCCGTATGTCCACATGACGTCTGGCCGTTTGGACGGTCACCTAAGGAATCGTATGTCCCCGTGATGTCTGGTCGTTTGGAATAGTCACCCAATGAAGTCCGAATAAATTGTACAACGCAGAAACCACAAGACTAATGGAGACACGTTTTTAATTTATACATTTTCTAAAAAAACTTGCCATTTCAAATGCGCTCGAGCGTTTGAAATGGCGTTTCAAACATCACTCAAAGCAGCAAGTGATGTTTTGAAGTGGCTCGCAATTTCACTAAGAGAATAATGAATAACAACAATTTTCAAGAAAATTGAACATAATTAAATGTATTAAACACAAAATGAAAAATAAAACTAAAATAAAATATATAATGCTAGCAAATATAACTAAAAACTACTAAACTAAAACACACGCACTGCAAAACATTAAACTATTTACAAAATATAAAACACACAAACACACTGCAAAAATATACAAACTATTTACAAACATCAACAAACTATATACAAAAAATGAACAGAGTCACTTCTTTCGACTGACGTTGCGCGATCGCAATGTCAGTTTCGGGGTGGGGGTTGGATTTCCTCCTCCTTGCCCCCGGACCGATGGAGGCACAGCTGTCGGAGAACCAGCAGTCGGAGACACAGCGGTCGGAGACACAGCGGTCGGAGGACCAGCGGTCGGAGGCAGAGCGTCGGCTTCGGGTCCCTCCTGAAAGAAGGTTTCAAACGTGAGGAGATTGGAGGAAGCAGTAATCGTGCACCGTTTGGGAGAAGGTAAGTCACACTGATAAGTCGAGGAGAGATAAAAACACCCTCCTTTCGTGAAGGGGTCCTCTCGACGTCCTCCACATGGTCGAAGGCAGCAATCAGTTGATATGATTGAAGGAGGAACTCTTCCTCCTCCATGCACTTGAAGATGGAGGACGGGCCAGGTGGCTGCTCCTCCCCCTCTTTCTCCTACACTGCTCTCTGAAATAAGAAAAACAACACCGAGTACAGTGTGTGAGATGGAAGCGGCCATCCGGCAGCAGCAGGACCGGATGTTGGCAAATGGCCGACTCCCCGCCTGCCGGATTTTCTGCTGAGAAACGGAAGCAGGAGAGACACAGGTAGGTACGGTAGGTCATTGATTGTGGTAATGATTGTTACCCACCCTGGTTCTCTTTTTCGGAGGACCATCTTCCTCCTCTTCCTCCGCTCTGTGAAATAAGATAAACAACATTGAGTACGGTGTGTGAAATGGAAGCGGCCATCCGGCAGCAGCCGAGAAAGCTAGCTTGGCTAGCTTGTTCTTCTTGCCTCTAGGTTCGGGGGGAGGTCATATTCCTTGGAAGATGCCTAGGTCTCCGGGGGCGGGGGGAGGCCAGAGGGTCCCGCAGCCTCCTCCGGCTGCTGCTGAAGAGAAGACAAAAACAAATAAATCAACACATTAAATCTACTTTTTTAGGTGCTGCCATTTGCGAGCAGCCGGCCTTGCAGCGGGATGGTGGACATCCAGCAGAAGGACCGGATGTTCGCAAATGGTCGACTCCTCGCCTTCCAGAAGTTCTGCTAAAAAATGGCAGCAGGAGAGAAGACAGTCCTGCCGGAAAGGAAGACGGTACGTCATTGATTGTGGGAATGATTTTTACATACCTGCGCAAGGTACTTGACCTATTAGGGCCTTGGCCTGCACCTTGAACCTCCACCTAAGGTCCTGGAGCTCAGCAGCCATGGCGTGACAATTAGCACAGCTGGCCGGCGGAGAGTTGCAGGGGGCCCCCCTCCCCTCGTCCTCCTCAGGGTCGAGGTCCAAGGTGGACATCATGGGAAGGTCACGGTTCCAGATCTTTCGTGATTTTTTGGAGCTCACCCGCCTCCACCTCGGGATGCCCGGTCTCGGTCAGATGGGTATCCAACCGAGACCGGGCGTAACCACATCCCTCAATGGGGCAGGTGAGCCCGCAGATGTTTACGCGCATTGATCCATAGTTGAGCAGGATCTTCCTCTCTTCGCGGTTTGTAATGATGTGCTTGGCGATGAGGTGCTTGCCCAAGTATGTGAATGTAAAAAAGCAAATGGGGCACTTGCTATCCTCTTTCAGTCGTGCCACCACAAATCTGGAATAAA
This sequence comes from Micropoecilia bifurca, assembly GCA_903067075.1. Lineage (NCBI taxonomy): Eukaryota > Metazoa > Chordata > Actinopteri > Cyprinodontiformes > Poeciliidae > Micropoecilia > Micropoecilia bifurca. The sequence goes on from CAEGAF010140642.1 coordinate 14,851, forward strand.
CTTCCAGAAAACTGTAAAACAGCTGAAACATTGAGGCAGAGTACGGATTTTAATTTAATGTTTTTCATGTTTTGTGTTTCTGGTGTGCTCTGATTTTTGATCATGACTTTATTTAATTCCCTTTTTGTTGTCAACCAGCTTGCATCCTCCCGCAGGTGTTAAAATCCTCAAGACAATACACAGCTGAAGCGCCATGCCAAAAACATGCTTCTGGCCTCTGTGATGCCGCTTGTTGGGTCAGAGTTGCGACAAAGAGTTGACTTTTTCAGGATGATGTGTTTTGTCTTTGGTGACAATGTCGAGCAGAACCGACATTAGCCCTCCCAGCTGCTTTTGTTTTGTTTTTTTATTTTGTCCCCTGCTGTGTTAAAGTATAAATGCTGAATAATAGTATAAATGCTGAATAATATGTGGACACCTTTTAATCGATGCACACTAAGCATGATGGGTTCAACGCTTTTGCCATTTGCTTAATCTCTAATTTATAATTTGATTGATTTCTTCATCTTTCCTCTCCTGTGCCTTCCACCAGAGCCAGCAGGCAAACTGTCTACTGCCCTTTATGCATGCTCCCTCAACGTTATATTTCTACACACCTCATGAAGGCGTGCATGAAGGGCATGCCAGATTCTGAGATATAGAAAAAAAAATCTGAGGCAAAAGTGTCGACAAGACGTTGGACGGAGAGAGGACACCGCTGGGATTACCGCAAGCTGAAGAAATGGTGCCCAAATCTAGCAGGCCGGTACGCCATCCTCCAGCGGCTGAGAGCGGATGATTTAATCATCCTCAACCCTCCTACTGAAGACGAGGAGAAGACAATGCGCACTGCTACTGATGCTTCAGCTGGTTCGACCGCAGCAAGCGAGTCTGTGATCCCGGACTCTCAGGTTGAGCCATCAGCCGGCGGGTAAAAGTGAATAATTTAACTAGTCCTGGCATTTAGTGACTCCTTTTCTCACACTTCAATGGTTGTGACATTTTCCTGGTGCTTTTTCACCTTTTCTGCAGCAATGTGTGCATCGTGCTGTATATTTCTACACACCTTCAGAGAGCGTGCATGGAGGGCATGCCAGACGGTGACAGAATAATTTCGGAGGCAAAGGCGTCGACGGGAAGGTGGACAGATAAGGGCCGTAGATGGGACTACCGGCAAGTAAGTGGCAAGTGGTGCCCAGATCCAGCGGGCCGGAGTGGCATTCTCCAGAGGTTAAGAGAAGATGATTCTTTTATATTGAATCCACCCAGGAAGAAGAGGAGACTTCAATGATGGTGGCTGCCTTGCAGGCTGAGGTTGTGGCATCTCCCACAGAGGTTTCCTTGGTCCCTGATGAGTCAGCCTCTGGCAGCACTCAAAGGTGAACACAGTCGTTATTTGACCACTTTTCTATCAGTCTTTTTTTCTTGCTGGTTCCTTAAACGTTTTCCTTTTATCTCTTCATCTCCTGTGCAGCGAGTCCCTGATTGTGTTGGATCTTTGTTCCGATAGAGGGCACAACCACAGATCCCCTCCCCTGTCGCTCAGAGAGCGAAGAGCAGTCTGGCAGCACCCACAGGTGAACAGTTGTTATGTGACCACTTCTCTCTCCCATCTTTTTTCTGGCTTCGCTCTCCATCTTTTTTCTGGCTTTGCTCTCCATCTTTTTTCTGGCTTGGCGCTTAAACGTTTTTCTTTGATGTCTTCATCTTCTGTGCAGCGAGTCCTCGATCGTCTCATCTCAGTCTGTTACGCATCATCAAGCCCACCCCCACTCACCTGTTGCCCCTTTTTTCATCCCTCTTCATTCATACCCATGTTTGCTTCTTTTTCTGCCAGATTTTCAGACTACCAGTGGATCTTCCTCTCCCAACTCCACCTCGTCTCTCCCCAGATAACCCAGTCACCACCATTTGTCTCTACGTCACTTCGTTCTTCATCCCTCGTCCCTTCATCCAGTTCATTTCCTCATCCCCCCACTGATCGTCGTGTTTCGCTCTGTCCCATAATCACATCCATCCCTTCCTCCATCCCTCGGTAAATAAATATTTTAAATTAAATTTGTGCGACAGACTGGCGACCTGTCCAGGGTGACCCTGCCTCTCGCCCGGAACGTCAGCTGGAGATAGGCACCAGCAACTCCCGACCCCACTAAGGGACAAGGGTGCAAGAAAATGGATGGATGGATGGAAATTAAATTTTTAGTTTGGTGGCTCAGTCTTTTTTTATGAATCTTTGCTACTCTGTAATATGTCATCAATACAATAATAAAACTAAAATTGATCACAAGTTGAGATTTGCAGGTGTGAAATAAAATTGTGCATTTATCCACTAGATGGACCCATTCCCAGAGTAGTTGAGATGTGAGATCTGGTTTTGCCAAGTCTGTTTCTCTCACATTTGATCCCACAGTAGCCAAACCTGTGCTGTAGTGTTGGTTGCAATCTGTATGTATTGGGGAAAATTAAATCAGCTAATTATTAATAATAATTACAGCAAAACTTGAAGGTCAGAGGGAAATGTTATTTTCCACTAGTCTAGTCACAATCTTATGTAAAATACTTATTACCCAATAATGTAAATTGTAAAGTCAAAGATGGCATTTAGCATTTAATAAGTGTCTAAGTTATTTGAAAGAAATGTGAACAAAACAAAGATGGTTTCAGGAGGAACAGGGTCAAAGGTCCAACCCCATTTCCATCAGGCAGAAGAAGTGGGAATTATGAATATAAAAAAAACTGGTTGTTCATCTGGACAACCAGAGTCTGAAAATGTTTTTATTTTATTCAAACATGAATCTTGGTTCTGATCCAGAACTTGTTTAATGTAAATAAACAACCAAATGGCAGCAGAGACACTTTGAAGGAATACACATTATGGAGCTGTGAAGGTTTGCACCGATGTGCAGACTTCAGCAAAACGTCAGGTTTAATGAGGCAGAAAAAGAAAAATCAAGAGTTCAGCTTTTCTCTTCTTCCTCACCTGAAAGTGAGGAGGAATTATTTATTTCATCAGTTCCTGCTCCTCTCAGAAGGATGATGGATCCCAAACCCAAATGCCTGCTGCTCCTTTTCCAGGCCCCTACACTTATAGAAAGTGGAACAACCCACAACACTTCCAGTTTAGCTAGTGAAATGAATAGCTAGTGAAATGGTGCTCAAATCCAGCGAGCAGGTATGACCTTCTGCAGAAGCTAAGGGAGGATGCGCCATGAGGGCCGCAGCGGAGGCTGTGCCAGATGAGGGTGTGTTAGAAAAATAAAATTAAAATATGCTAGTTTTTAAACTTAACCATATGTACAATATTATATAAAATTATCAGCATTTTAAAATAAGATCATTGGGTTCCAAATTGCCCATTTGTTACTTTGGTTTAATGCATAAATCTGTTTAAGGAATTGCTCAGAAAAGGAAACAGATGCTTGGCAGTTCAGATAAAAACAGGATGAAAAGACAAGTTCTGTCTGTTCACAAGTGAAATTCTTTGATATTCTAGGGGTAAGAAAGACACTTAAAACCTGGAGAAAAACAAAACAAGGTCTAGGTGAAAAATAAATGACTTTCTGACAGCTAGGGTCTTTGTTCAAATGTTTAGAAAGGGAAGAACAGGAGAGATTCCAGATCTAACTAACATGAGAAAATATTCTGAGAATGATCTTTGCTCTCTGGCTTTTAGTCACTCTGCTCTTTCCCTCTCTTCATCTTTGGTTTTGAATATGTCTCAAAGGTGACAAAATAATTTAGACCATCCGTCTAGGTCACATATGTCAAAGTCAAGGCCCGCGGGCCAGATCCGGCCTGCGAATCAATTATCTATGGCCCCCTGAATGATATTTAATTACTATGAGAACCAACCCGCAAGCCAGAGCCGCCCGCT
>CAEGAF010140652.1:0-14867 GCA_903067075.1 Micropoecilia bifurca
CATCGATATCAGAATATTCCATTCCTATTCTATTGTTATAGCCACTGAGCATATTTAAATATGCTGAACTATATATTAAAAACATACTAAAATAATAAAATTGTTTATAAATGTAGCTTTGATAGATGTTTGAATATGGTTTCCAGTAACAAAAAAGCGTTGTTTGATCGATTAAATGCGCTGATACGTCATTTTGCCTGCTAAACGCTGGCTACCGCTCCAAGATGGCCGCCCTAAGCGGTCCCTGAAGCGTCCAAGTACACCTCGCTATGTCTATGGTCAAAACAACAACAACTTCCTGTTAGGCTGTTCAAGTCGCCTTACTGGTGACACGGGACAATAAAAATAAAAATCATAAGTCATTATCACGACTTAATGTCATTAAGCTGAAAATTACATTAGAATTATAGTTATTAAAATATGTATTATTATCATTGATAGCGATAGTAATGGACAAAACCGATGTCATTTCGTTTCACTTCAGTCTAGAAATGAATTATTATCACATTATCACCAAAAGCTGGAGCTTTAACGCTGACCTCGGGGAAGCTGTACATTTCATCACGCAGCAGCAGGAAGGACCTGGAAGATGGGAACAGGTGGATGTACAGAACAAATGTTTGGAAATGGTGTGCTTGCAAAAAGGTTCGTTTGATTCTTGCAGCAGTAAACCTTAACATAACTAATCAAATCTACCGCATGCATGATGCAGACTGCAGACAACCTTGCAGCAAGTAGAATAACCTCACCACTGACCTTGATATCTAATGATGTTCTGCAACACAGGTCTATGACATATTAAATGCAAACTGAAATAATTATGTAAATTTTTAGACTCTGCGCACCCAGTTGTCACATCATGCACAGTCATGTTTCTATGTGTTTATATCCTGTACGTGTTTATTTTTTCCTCATCAAGTTGGCCAACAAAAGTCTTCTTAGCTGTTGCAATTGAAAAATACACACATATGTTGAAAAAATAATTCTGATTCTTTTATCAGATCGTCAAAACTTAAACTATTTTATAACTAGTTAGAATATATATTTTTATATAAATTAAGCTCTAATATGCAATCACAGTAAAACATATTGAACTTTGTAGGTGTAACATGTCAAACTGTGAAGCGTTAAACAATGTTAAATAGTTTAATCTTTTCATTCTTTTCACAGAACTAGAATATATCATGCAGGGTCTGTTATGTAGTTCTATATTTTTATTGTTAATTTTGTATCTTTATTTCTTGTTGTCTTTCAGCTTTTTCCTGGAGGGGTTTCCACAGTGAGTCATTTTCCTACATTTAATCTCATCCTCCACATTCTTTACCCTCACACTAACAAACTTCCGCTACTCATTCACCACATCTGCATAAATCTCCTCTTTGGTCTCCAACCTGTGCATCCTTCTACAGTTATATTCATTGTCCCTCTTCTGAAAGTGTTTGAATCATCACCTCAGTCTGCCCTCTGACCTTATTTCTAAGACACCTGACATGAACTGTCCCTCTCATGTACGTATTTCTGATTCTATCCATCTTCATCACTCCGTAGCATCTTGAGCTTTGCAACCTCCAGTTTTGCCTGCTGTCTTTTTCTCATGCTGTCTTTAAATCATCGCTGGTCTCACCACTGTCTTTTACACCTTTCTTTTCATTTTTGTTGATACCTTCTTATCATGTGTCACAAGTGATATTTTTCTCCACCCACTCCAACCTGTTTGCTCCCGTTATTATGCATTTTCTCTGCTGTTCTGGACTGTTTACCCAAAAGTCCTCTTATTATCTTTGCATCCGCTCCCGCTAATGTCACCATTCCACTTGATTACACACTATTCTGTCTTGCTGTGAGTGATCTTCATTCCCCTCTTTTCTAGTAAATACCTTCACCTCTCTAGTTTTTCCTCTATGTGTTATTAAAGATCACAATGCCATCTGAAAACAGGAGATGCCTTAGCCGTAGCACTACTTATTGGCTTGAAACTATATGGCTGCTCACAAATGTTCCCTTCTGACCTATGTTTGTTGATTCTATCACTCTTTCTCACATCATGATTGCATGACAAATTAGCTTTACTCTCCTTTGTCTATTCAAGGGCTTTATTCAAATTCCTCCTTTAATAGTGTTTACTTTATTCCGTATTGTTGCAAAAAAGGGAATATTTTCATTTTGACAATGTGAAAATTGTGATAGATTTCACGTTTTTTATAAGATCAACTAATTTTCCTAATTTTTGTGTCTCTGGTGATGTTACTGACTCAAAGTATTGTAGAGTTAGATGGGTTTCTTTTCAGTATGCTTATAAAAATCTTTTTACTTTGTGAATTACTCACTTATGAGGTGGTTCAATGAACCTGCAGGGCACAAACTATACAGACACACACTCACACCCAATGACAGTTTTTAGAGAGATCAATTAACCTATCAGTCATGTTTTTGGACTGTGGGACATGGAGAGAACCTATGCATGGAGAACACATGTAAACTCTATGGAGAAAGACTCCAGGCCAGAGTTCAAACCCAGGACCTTCTTGGTGCAAGGCAACAGAGCTACCAATTGTGCCACTGTGCAGCCATTTTGTAAAATTATGCATTATAAATCTATACTTCAGCTGTTGTATTATTCTTGTCAGTGTTCATTTGTGGGTGAATAAAAGAAACACAACTGGACACCATCTTTATATCTGAATGTTTCTCCACCAGAGGTCACTGTTTCATCATAGATTAAACGTGGTGGCGCTTCGCTTGTATTTTTTTTCTTAAATTAATCAACTTCATGATGTTTTGGGATGGTATAAACCATTTTTTTCTGTCCTTAAGTGATTTAAAAAGCACATTTTATTTGAGTTTATCTCTGTTTTTTTTTGTTTTTTTTAGCTTATGTCAGTCCTACTGACAACTCAATTAAAATCATTTTTCAGATTAAACAAAAGCCACTTGTCTTATTTCTGAGGACTGGATGTTGTTTCAAAAACAATAATTCTTGCTCATGTTTTCTTTTTCTGAATTGCTTAAATGTTAATTATTTTTGAAACAGCTTTAGAAGGAAAAATGTCTTCCAGTTCAGACTTTATTCTCAAATCTTTTATTGATACAGTGAACGCATGTTTGCATTATTTGATTACAGTGTACAGAACATTCCTTCCAACACAGCCAATGCCTTGGATTCAATCCAACTATATAGTGAAACATATTTGAACAACTGAATATTTGAACCATTAAACCATTTACGCTGCAGAGTTGTTAGAGCGCTTGTGATAAAGATGTATTCTTTCTTCTCTAATTGTCTATAATATACTGGATCTCCTCTGACCAGGAACCCTAAGATAAACACACTTTGTTCTCAATTTGTCTGTCCTCCCCTGAGAACCAAAACATCCTTACCATTCGGCGTCTGCCGTTCAAATAATCCAGAGAGGCAATGTTAAAAAAAAAAAAAAAAAAAAAAGCATTATGTAAGCACATCAACAACAATGTTTAATGGTGTCTGGGAGCTGAGCTGAGGGGGAGTTGCATCATTAAAGGACATAAATTTTACTTTGTGGAAGAGGATATCATTACCTTTGTGATGAAGCAATTTCCGTGTGACTTGATTTGACTCCACAAATTTACTCCAAAACAGTAACTTTAAAATATTTTCACATGTGAAAGTGTTGCTTACACCACGTGTAATACCATGCACTACCAACTGGTTTTTTTTCTCAGAGAGGGATTCAAGAAAGCATCACACAGAGAAATACAGGTCCTTCTCAAAAAATTAGCATATTGTGATAAAGTTCATTATTTTCCATAATGTAATGATAAAAATTAAACTGTCATATTTTAGATTCATTGCACACCAACTGAAATATTTCAGGTCTTTTATTGTTTTAATACTGATGATTTTGGCATACAGCTCATGAAAACCCAAAATCCCTGTCTCAAAAAATTAGCATATTTCATCCGACCAATAAAAGATATTATTACAAAAAAAGTCAACCTTCAAATAATTATGTTCAGTTATGCACTCAATACTTGGTCAGGAATCCTTTTGCGGCCTTCAATGCGGTGTGGCATGGAGGCAATCAGCCTGTGGCACTGCTGAGGTGTAATGGAGGCCCAGGATGCTTCAATGGCGGCCTTAAGCTCATCCAGAATGTTGGGTCTGATGTCTCTCAACCTTCTCTTCACAATATCTCACAGATTCTCTATGGGGTTCAGCTCAGGAGAGCTGGCAGGCCAATTGAGCACAGTAACACCATGGTCAGTGATATCAGTGGTTTTGTCACTGTGAGCAGGTGCCAGGTCGTGCTGAAAAATTAAATCTTCATCTCCATAAAGTTTTTCAGCAGATGGAAGCATTAAGTGCTCCAAAACCTCCTGATAGCTGCAGCATTGACCCTGCCCTTAATAAAACACAGTGGACCAACACCAGCAGCTGAAATGGCTCCCCAGACCATCACTGACTCTGGGTACTTGACACTGGACTTCTGGCATTTTGACATTTCCTTCTCCCCAGTCTTCCTCCAGACTCTGGCACCTTGATTTCCGAATGACATGCAAAATTTGCTTTCATCCGAAAAAAGTACTTTGGACCACTGAGCAACAGTCCAGTGCTGCTTCTCGGTAGCCCAGGTCAGGCGCTTCTGCCACTGTTTCTGGTTCAACAGTGGCTTGACCTGGGGAATGCAGCACCTGTATCCCATTTCCTGCACACGCCTGAGCACAGTGGCTCTGGATGTTTCTACTCCAGACTCAGTCCACTGCTTCCGCAGGTCTCCAAGGTCTGGAATCGGCCCTTCTCCACAGTCTTCCTCAGGGTCTGGTCACCTCTTCTCGTTGTGCAGCGTTTTCTGCCACACTTTTTCCTTCCCACTGAGGTGCCTTGATACAGACTCTGGGAACAGTCTATTTGTTCAGAAATATCTTTCTATGTCTTACGCTCTTGCTTGAGGGTGTCAATGATGACCTTCTACCTTCATGACAGCAGTCATGTCGGCAGTCTTACCCATGATTGCGGTTTTGAGTAATGAACCAGGCTGGGAGTTTTTAAAAGCCTCAGGAATCTTTTGCAGGTGTATAGAGTTACTTTGTTGATTCAGATGATTAGGTTTATTGTTCGTTCAGAGAACCTTCTCATGATATGCTAATTTTTTGAGATAGGAATTTGGGGTTTTTATTAGCTATATGCCAAAATCATCAGTATTGAAACAATGAAAGACCTGAAATATTTCAGTTGGTGTGCAATGAATCTAAAATATACGACAGTTTAATTTTTATCATTACATTATGGAAAATAATGAACTTTATCACAATATGCACATTTCTTGAGAAGGACCTGTATATATTTTTTGTGTATTTGTCAATGCATTTTGTCCAGATTTTCTATTCACCAGCTATTGTAAAGTGGAATTAAAATGATTCAGACACCTTAGAAAAAAAATCTGTATTTAATAAATTCTGTGTAAATAGGATGGGGGCTCTACCAACTGAGCCACCCAGCTTCTCTTTGGTCTTGTGGTTTGTGGTTAGATGAAACTAAAATTTTATTGATTGACCGTAAAGATGTAGTGTTGATTTGGTGTAAATTCAAAAAGGAGCAACATTCAACCTCAAGTCGACCATATTCCCAGTCAAGCACAATAGTGGGAGCAAATGCTTTGGGAATGTTTTCCAACCAGTGGAACAGCGTCTTCTATCAAAGTAAATGGCATCATATTAAAAAAAGACATGAAGATTCTGTGCAAGAACATCAGGAAAATGTTGGTAGATATAGGAAGAATAATAGCAAAATATACCAGAGGTGGCATTCAAAAAGCTAGAAATAAATTAAGTGTGTGGTTGCTATAAAAATCAGTAAAGATTTTTCATTAATAATTGAAAAGGACAGATAAATGAAGAGCAATTTGTTTAACTATTTGAACTACTATTTTACACAACGCTCCCCTCTTATTTTGTCTCTGTGGAAATTAGTTATTAGTTAAATGAAACTAACTTGAAAACTAAATCTGCCAAGCTTATCAATAATCCTGGCCTTAACTTTCTGTTTTCTAATTTAATTCTCAAACGCTGTAAATTACTTGCTCCTTAGCCAACTCTCACCCAAAATAAAGCCTCTCACTTTTATCTATCAGGGTTTACATATAGGGTGACTGTGGCTCTCTGGGTAGAGGAGTTGCCTTGCAATCAGAAGGTTGTTGGTTCAATTCCAGCTTCCTCCTGCTGGATGTTGATGTGTTCCTGGGCAAGGCACTCAACCCCAAATTGCCCTCTGAGCTGTGTATCAGTGTATTAATGTGTGAATGTTTGTGAGTGTGAATGGGTGAATGTGGCTCTAGTGTAAAATGCTTTGAGTGGTCAAAAATGATTGGATAAAGCACTATATAAGTTCAGTCCATTTACCATATCCTGACCTTTGTTATTCCTTGAAACCAGGAAGTTGCTCTCTTTGACATGACCTTTCTTGCTATGAAATGACCTTTCATTATCTTCCCATTGGTCTTTCAGTAAAACGATGACATGTACTGTTGATTGTTTGTAAGTCACATCTGTCAACAGATGTGACTTATCTTTATAATTGTGAAGAGATTTACGTTATATTTAGACTAATGCAAATGCCAGCAAATACTAAAGCAAAGATCAGCAGCTCTGACTGATCGTTTGATCAAATGTTTCATATTTTCTGCTTACAAACTCAGAACTGACACAGTACAGAATTAGTAACTTGTCCATAAAATGACAGGTAAGCCAACAAACATCCGCATTATGATTAAATATTCCAGATCTCATTTTAAAGCAAGACGCTGTAGACATGTAGAGGAGTCAGTTTAAATCAGATTCCAATAAAGCAGCAGATCCTGACATGTGAAAGTTTATTTTTGAAACACAGATGTTATGTGGCTGCATGAAAACGTGCTGTGCTCTGTCTGGTAGCTAGTTTTGGCTTCCAGTGCTATTTCAGATAATCTGATTATTAGAATTCTACAGTATGTTTTTTAAAAAATAAAAAAATTTAAAAAAAACCCATAGATTAAAGTGCCCACTTTCACTCCGCCAGCAAAAGCATTACATATCTGAGTCTCATCCCACTGTAAGAGAAGCAAATCATGACATACTTGAACAAACATTCTTGACTTTGTTGAAGTTCAACCGTAAGGAGGCAGAGGCAAGAGGTGTAATGATTTTCATAGATATTCCAAACATGGATATTGTAAAGACAGTCTGGACCTGTTCATCCATGCTTGCATATTTTGAAAGGAATCTGCTTCGACCAAAATGATTTTCCACAAAAGTTGCATCTGAGAACGACACTTAAAATCTTAAAAAATATCTAATTTCATCTGGTAATTCATCTTGCGTCATAGTTTGAGTTGTTGCTCATTTGTTGCCCACACACTTTGTCACTCAGTCTTTATTGTACTTTAACTAGCAGTAATATTTTCTGGCTGTGCATGGCAGTTTAGGGTCTATTTTTGGCTTTGTATTGATACTTTTTGTTGTTTAAATGCATCACATTGTGAATTCTGCTGCTGTTGTCTTCTCTGAATTGATTTTAGAAAATTGAAAAAGTAATCACAAAGAAAGGGATGAATGAATTTTTTCTTGAATACTGACATATGATTATTTAAAATTCCTGACGGAGTACAAAAAAATGTACTCACTCCCTTCAATATGCTTCTTTACTGAAAGCTTGTAATTTATATTAAAACAACTCTAGACTGCAACATATTGAGTGTAAAGTCTGTTTCAACCTGCCAACCAGTCAACCTATAGTTCACATCTGGGTTTAATCAAATTTGTATAATAAGTGGACATGCATTAAAAAAAACTTTTAAGCATTCAGTATTATACACTGTGGGTTAAAAAAAATCTTAGATTTTTTCCATGTATCAAATGAGACACCATTTCTGTGGAATTCACTACAGATTACAGTAAAAAATATCTTAATCAATAATTAAAAACATGAATAGTTAAAACTACCGTGTTCTCGTGGTCTATTGTTCATCCATTAATGAGACTACTGGTACCAGATACTGGTGCTGGTAAAAACAGTCTCCTGTTTTCTCCACATGTCCGGACTAAGGGTAGGATTGAAAGACAGAAGCCTTTTCTTTCAAATAAAATATCCAGGTCTGGCTAAAATCTCCCCAAACCTTGTTCAGGAATTACTTTTCTTCATGAACTTGACTATTTGTCACGTTGAATGACACCATGATAATTTCTAGATACAAGTACAGTTTGACCAACACCTCTCAGGTGTCAACTGCTAAAGATGTTATGGGGTTTTACTTTGTAGCACTACTGTAAATCCGGACATACATCAAAACCATCAAATGAGTGGTTTCATTCGAAAACAAAAGAAAGTTTTGAATGTTTGAATGGTCTAGCCAGAGTCCAAAACTAAAGCTAACAAAAAAATTCTGAGGAATCATATGAAGAAGGTTGTGGAAAGGAAATGTCCTGACTACCAGTCAGATGTGCAGAATATTTTAAATGTAGCATCAAGATGTGGAATGCTGGCAGACTCCAATCAAAGTAAGATTCAAACTTGAAACTGAATCAGGTGTTTTGACAAACTTAGTATAATGGTGCCTCAATCTTGTCGGAGCTTTTTATTCTTTTACTGAACACATTTATTCCTTTGTCAGAACAAGTGTACATATTAGAGGTCACATTAAAGTCAGAAAAATATTTGAAATGACTTCAACTGCTTTCTTTTCCTGATGACCGGATATCTTAATAGGGATGCGTAGATGTTTTATATTCACTAAACTGAGATAATACTATGTCAAGTAGTGTTACATAAAACTCATTTACATGGACTTATAATCAAGATAAAAGTTATGCAGACACTTTGTTTTTGGGAAGAGAAGGCAATGCTTGCACCTTCTTATTATGAAGCCTCAGTATCACCTGCTCATACTCAGTTTCAGAACAGTGTTTGCAGCACAGGGACTTTCTTCTTTCAACAGGATGTGATGACAGACATCTATTCTGTCGGCCATTGATGGCAAAGCGGCTGCTTTTGGATTGGACTTCAGATTGGAGTGGCAGCAGGTGTGCTGGCTGGGAGCGGAGGGTGTTGATAGCGATGGTGGCAAACGGCAGCTCTGCCTGGAACAACCATGTAATCTGATGATACTCGTTGCAGCTGCAAAAACAACTAAAGGAAAAAATAAAATCTGATGCTAAGTGTATGGAATGCATAAAGTTTTAAATATGCTTTGTTATGCACTATGCAGTGTCTTGCAAAAGTATAGTTTTCATATCACATTCAAGTCACATTTTTCAAATGTATTTTTGCTTGGATTTAATTTAATTTAACACATAAAATCCCCACAAAATATATCGGATTTCTTGATTGGAACTTGATAAAATATGAATAGGTGATATCAACACCTTTACCAGGAGCTGTAAATTGAATGCTTAGTATTTGAGACCCACATGAAAACATCTGGTAATAGAAAAAGGCTGAGCATCTCCTCTTCTCATTAGCATCTCTTATCTGCCCACCCAGCCAACCCGCAATCAGTGAAGATCAGCGGAGGCAGGAAGACCGAGGGATGAGGGGAAGAGGCAACGGGTAAACTTCCTGTGGAATGTGGCTCCTACTCTCGCAAAGGGTGGAGCGCTTCTTACTGACAGAAGAGACGTAGCATTTAACCCCATTTCTTCTCTTTAATTGTTTTTGGCCACAGAACCCTAGGAAAGAATAGTTCCTTGTGTTAGTAAACAGAGATAGTGATTGGTAAAGATAAGACATTTGTTCAGGAATGAGGAAGTTATAGAAATGATGAAGTTCTGAGTGAATCGGTAAAAGAAAAGAAACGTCTTTTAGTGGCTGTCATGCTGAAAGTCCTTTAGGGCAGGTAAAAAGTTTGAATGTCATTGAAAGGTCGATATCAATGACATTTCAACACTCAAAATTTTGAGTGTTTATCTCCTTTCTGACAATATATGAGCTGGGTGTCTTCTATGCTACAGAAAAGAGAACATCTGAGGAACAGTCTAGCCCATTACTTCTGAAGTTGTCCCTAGCTCAGATGTGCCCTGTCAACACGTCTCACTCAGAAACAACCAATCAGAGCCAAGAGGAGGGTCTTAACACTGCCAATCAAGCTTCTGTACATGCTGTTTACACCTTCGTCCTTGCTCTCTGCTACACTGCAGCTTGTTCCCTACACCAGAGCCTGCCATGAATGTTAAGGCTAGTAAGCATAGTTGCTGATGACAACAGATAAACAGTTTTCCTGTAACAATAAGTTATTCCTCTGCCAGGGAGTTGAGTTTGTAAGGCAAAATTACAAACTTATGGGGGGCTGGTTAATGGATGCAAGTTAAAGGTGAATCCACGGACTGTTATGCTACAAATGCTACAAATTGAGATGAATAAAGTTGAGTGAATCTGAAAATTTGTAAGACATGTATTAAAACTTACACCTACATAAGGTCTTAGTGTTATGTCCTGAGTTCTTTAGAGTTGTTTTTGAGGTGTGATTGTTCTGTGTTTATTAGTCTCTTTCTTTGATTAGATCAGTCTTGTATCTGTTTTACATTAGTTCAGTCTATTTCTTATCTCTAGTTATTCCATGCTCCTCTAGTTTAATTATATTCATTAGATCTAGTTTTCCTTTAGTGTTACATTTTCTCACCCCCTGTGCACTCCCCCTTTTCCCCTGTGCCACTTCCTCTCTCTCTCTCCAGCATTCCTTCTGCTTACTCTCCTCACACCTGCAACCCATTTCTAATCAACCATCTCATCCTTGTTCAAAAATCAACCTCCCCAGTATATATGAAGTTCCTCATTGCTGGTTCCTCATCTACTCCTACTATCACTTTTCCCTGGATTTCTGTTTTTGTTTTGGCTCTGGCTCCCTGAGTTCCCTGTGGTTTTGTTGTAAGGTTTTTCAGTTCTATCATTAAAGATCATTCACCATGAGCAATGCTTCCAGCTCTTGCCTGCATTTAGGGTCCTTCAACAAACACTTCATGACACTTAGGATGTGCGAATATACAATTAGAGTATGCTTTGTATTTCATAACTTTTTTCCTGTTATTAAAAATGTCAGTCAGATGATAGTCACAAACCTTTTGTACCTTATACACAAATATGTGTAAAGTGGCTCTTAGAAAAAACTAATTTCAGTGATTAGGAAATATTTTAAGGACAACACATGCAAAAGATTTTCCGGCACTCATCAAGTAGTTTGTATCTGTCAAAGTTAGCCGTCAGCATCTTGAAACAAGAAAAACAAAAATGACAGGCAGGCTGTCAGAATCAATACATAGAGCATCTCCTTTGCTGCCAGGGGCATGCAAGCCTACGATGGGTATTAGTGGTTTCTTTCTTTTTTCTTTTTTTTAATTGTGAGTGAGGGCTATAATAAAGTTTTGAACATTATTTGTGTACATGCATGTGTGTGTGTGAGAGTATGTGGGCAGGAAAGGAAGCACAGTGACTTTAAGGTGACAAGTAGAAAATGGGTGAGGACCAACGCTTTGATGAAATGTTTCTGTGCTACAAACAAAATGACACGTACAAATATTTGCCTGTGTGTTTATAAGAGATGACAAAGCCAATCATGATGAAAACACATTTTGTCACCCACAAGACCATATTGCTATAAAAGGAAGAAACTCTCCATAAGAGAAACCTGGTTTCTGCCTTTGACATGAGAAATGGGAACGACAAGTTTGCTGTATCTAAACAAGCATTTGAGAAATGACCCCCTTTTTGAGCCAGACTGATATTTTGTATACATGTTGCTATAGTGAAAGATTTTATTCAATGATTTATTACCCCTTTTCCTCATATTTCTATTTACAGCCCTTATTAATTTTGGCAAGCTGTTTGAATTTTAGCATTGGCATACCACAAAAAGTGGGACTTCATAAATGCCACTTAGTAATATTAACTATGTGTTTTTGTCTTGAAAAACGGGAATCTGTATTTGTTTCGACATCATTACTGTTCCTTGTAAGTGATAACCCATGTAATTAAATTACTTTAGAGTACACAGCTATTATGTTTAAAAATTCTCTAGGAGAAAATTTTGAAGATATTTCCTGATGATCATTAACTAGATTACGGTTAGATTTTATCATAATAATTTGGTCTTATAAAAGAGTCCAGAAGCCAAATTGTGACATTTGAGCACAGTGTTCACACGGTCCCCAACTCTAGCGCACAAAAGCAAATAAGACAAACAGTTTGTTTAGTAGACTCACCTCAGTGAGGAGGCTTTCTTTCCTTCTCCTGTTCTTTGAAAGGTGGAGTGTGATTTTAAGCTGATTTTACAATTTAAGCTGTCCTGACAACTCACCTGATGTGGGGATTTACATCATCTTTATTCTGCAACACATAATATTGGCTTGACTTTGCAGAGCAATATTGGCACAAATATAAGATGAACACACAGAATAGTTTTAGACCACACAACTCCATCTGCCAGGAACTACCAGCTCCACAGAAGCATGGTTTCATTTGGGGAGCTCTAGTGTTGCATCCACAAAAACCACAAAGAGCTTTATTTTGTAAAAAAAAAAAAGACTTCACATTTTATACTGTTACCAAATCTTCTTTCTAAGGTGGTACCTGAGATAAAGCACCTCATAAGGGGAAATGATAAGCTTAGTGAGGCAAATCAGTTTATCTTTCTTTAAAATGTGGATGTCATTGTTAAAGACTTATTCTTACATTTAAAATTGTATGTTTTAAAATTAAACTTTTTCAAATATCCATGTGATGTTGATATTTGTGGAAAATTATGACGAAACAAAACCTAAAATTTCCAACGTCTTGGCAACACGATTCAAAGCACATCAGTAAAACCACTAATGAAAAGTACTGGGCCGAGTTAAAGCACAACAATGTGTCCTTTTGAGTGTGTGGTGTTTAGAAACTGCGATACACCCCGGACATTTTACAGCTGAAACTGAAGAATAGGCCAAAGTTTTCAGACTGACTTCAGATACTGGTAGATGACTAAGAAGTGTCTCACTAAAGTGAATTCAGTCAAAGGAGGTAACTCTAGTTGGTACAGAATAAGGTTTCCCCAGACTCCTCAGTTAAAAAATGCTTTTCTGTAGCCATCTTTTCTTTAATGAGTGAAACAAGATAAATATTTGGCATTTGAGTGCAAATGTCTTATCCAGATAATCAGACGTTGTAATATTAGCACTTCTTATTTCAGAACAGAATGTTTTATGGGGTCTCGTGATGTTTTCATTCGACACTTCCCAAAACCTCTTCAAATTTATCCTCTATATCCTATAAATGTGTTGTCACAACTGTAATTCTCTCAGCTTCAAAATGACAACACTTATAAATCAGCCCTTTTTCAATATGCATACATGTGCAATTTGCTGTCTCTAACTATTTTTATTCCTGTCTCCATCTGCATAGCCAGGCTGAAGCGTCATCATATTTAATCAACATCAACTTCACTCAGAACTTTAAAACCAAAAAAACCAAAGTGGTAATCCTGACTGCATATTTTACTCATGAACATTAAATATAGATTCAATTGGATGGGGCTTTCAGAAATAGCTGTTTTTTTTTGTTAAAAAGTCAAACACCAGTTTAAGTTCATCACCGAACATCCACTGCGTACGTGCAGAACCCAGGTCTTCTCGGATGTGGCTCAGTCAAAGCTTACTTCATGCTTGGCTGGGGAAACAGGTTGACAAACACAAGACAAATGACCAGTCACTGTAAAATGAGATGAATGGTGTGAAGTGGAGCAAGCATTAAAAGGGGTTGTCACATGCATCGGCAATGTTTCCTGAATCTGACGTCTCATCTCTGGTCAGCAAAATAACATTTTGGCTGGCAAAGTGCTTCAGAGCGAAATCACCGCCGAGCTTGCCGTGGGAGGATAATGCTTTCTCCTGCTTCGAGCCTGTTTTCAAAGACCCTTCAGATGTTCCTGCACATCATTGAGGAAAATCACTGCAAATGGAAAAAACAGACGCTATGCCTTTAGGCAGAAAAAAGAAAGAAATTCAGTCTGGAAGCAAATTTTTTTATACCCATGCTGTTTATTACTATAGCACTAGATCATTTTTATACAAAGAGTAGAAGCTGGAGAGTATGGTGGATTATGATTATTATTTTTTACACATATCTATATGTAAGCAATATATAAGCAATTATCTAAGGCCAAGAAAAGAAGAAAACATCACATAAGTTAGCAGTGGCACATTGCAGTAGGGGTCGTATAATGATCTGTTCTGCATCAACATATTCAGCAGATGGGACAGTCAGATTGTTTACAGTCCTACACATCTCTGATAAAGATGATGTGTTGAAAATCCTATAAATTCGTAATATATACACAAATAATGTTACTTACATTGATTTTGCATGATTCATTTCAGTGAACAGTATGAATGGGGTGTTATAATTTCTAAAACACGGTCAGGCAATCCAAATGAATTAAGCATTTTAAAAAATTAAAATTGATATAGCCATGTTTGGCATAATTATTTGAAAATAATTACCTAAACAAGTGAAATTACATAACTTCACGATGCAAATATGAACCATATTTATGTATTTTGTCAGATGCAGCTGTGTAAACACTAAACATTTTACTGATTTATGTCATTTCTCACTTTAATCGTTTCATTCATTAATAACTATTTGAAATCTTGGTAACAGAGAAACATCACCAATCAGTTGGAGACACTGCAAATAAAAAAATCCAGACGTTTTTTGGCTCTGCTGCTCTTTATTGGGTAACACAAGTATAACAAACAAATGTTAATTAATGAGTCAGACCAATTATGTAGCCAGCATACAGTTGGACATGCCTGTCTTGCAAACTGTAGTTAAAAAAAAAAATATATATATATATTAAAAAAAAAAAAAAAAATAAAAATAAAAAAATATA
>CAEGAF010140692.1:0-19248 GCA_903067075.1 Micropoecilia bifurca
TGTGTGTGTGTGTGTGTGTGTGTGTGTGTGTGTGTGTGTGTGTGTGTGTGTGTGTGTGTGTGTGTGTGTGTGTGTGCCCAGTCTGCTACTTTGGTGATTTTTATCAACCGAAACATGGCTGAATATCGTGTCTCCTGAACTTCAGGGCTCAGGATGGAGGGGAAATACTGTCTTACCTCTCAGTCTCGCCATCTTCCCCACCTTCTTGACCTTGACTGAGAATCATGGGTTACCCCTGCCAACCTACCAGCCTGGCTTTGCAACAGTCGAAACAATGCGTCTGGCTGGATGATGTGGTCGAATGGTGGGTGCCTGCGAGAGCGAGGAGGAGGCGCAGGAGGAGGATGGGGGCCCTGAAACGATGTTTCTTGAAGGCGCCGTTGCCATAGGTAACCTGGATCTGTGCCAACGGAGGCGAGCGGACCATTTGCATGTATTCAAATCTTGCATGAATAATTCACTTTGAAGCCCCCGCTGGAGTGTGAGCAGACAATAGCCGCTCGAGCTTGCACACACAGATGCACAGAACAAAATGCTCACCAGAAAAAGAAATATCTTTTACATAAACACACACACACACACACATCTCCCAGACTCAGGCTTGAAGGGTGTGAGAAAGGTGAGAAGGTTATTGTGGGAGGTACGCATGAATACAGCCTCTCTTGGAGGTGTGTTTGATCCTTAAACGTTGAGATAGTAACTGTTGCAGCAATATTTTCCTGCATGTATTTACTGGCAATTCAATAAGATGAGATCTTCCTCAAACCAAACACTGTAGTATGTAGAGACTTAGTATCTTGCTGTAATTTCTGCTCCACGTAACACTAATTCTAAGAATTATTTTTTGCAATAAATGGTTACTATTCATAATAAATTACATATTAAATACACAATAAAATACACTTCCAGTAAAGTGAACAGAACTTATATAGGTTACAACATATAATGCAGCTCTGTAAATCATTTGCCGTAGTGACACTTTTAATGACAATACGGCGTAAATCAAAAAATCTCACTTATGCTGTCGTTATGAAACACAGAGCCGCTACTGCTATTTATTAATATTATTATCTGTACTTCGCTGAGGTAGGTTTTGATTGTGGGTGGTATGTTTTTTATTTTTATTTTTTGTCTTTTGCCCAGGATGATATGGAGAGATGGAACAACCATGGTAAATGAGCAAATAAAGATAAAACAAACAAAGAAAAACTGGGATACATTTGACTGACTACTTTAAATCCTTAGATACTTAGGCCTTGTGTTTTTAGAGCTGAAATGCATTACTCTACTCAAAATAAATAAATGAATGGAAATTATTATTCTATCTGTGAACATAGTAGAAGTTCATGTTTTTCTGCTCTCGTGGCACTGGGACCACCCAGAGAGAGAAAGTGAGGCATAAGTAAACTAAGCTGCTTCTCAGGGCCCCCAGTCTGGCAGAGGTTGGGGGTTCAAGAGCACTTGACCTCTGATGCAACATATAACTCTCCAAAGCTCCAAATTTGTTGTCACTTTTAAAAGAGAGATGCAATTAATTCAGTAGGTCGACAAAATGTCACATTTTGCTACATAAAAGACTGAATATCTGGCAAATATGCCAGTGCAGTGGAAAATGTCCATTGTTTGATTAAATATTTATTAATTATGACGTAGCTGTCACTAAATTAGTACTTATATTGATGGTTCATTTGCTGCTTTATGTCAGTGCAAAATTTACAACATGGACTGTATAATGCTGACCTAATTTTTCTACAGTGACTGTAGCTTTAAGACAGTTTCATTACAATTGATGTAAAACCGGGGAATTTAGAGAGTGACTCCAGTCTATGAGAATCTATTAATATTTATCTAGATTCAAGGTAACTTTATGTCAGATTGGTGTATTTTAGTTCCTAATGGTTTTGATAAATTCCAAAATAAAATATATATATTTTTTCCCCCTAAAATGATTTCTGCTTTGAAATGTGTTTAGCTGTGCACTGGTTCAGAAAGAAAAGTGCTCACACCGGGACACATTACATGCTAGAGCTGCCACTGACAGCACAGCTGCTGTACATATTTTTTCCACTGTAACTGTGCCGTAAACCCCCTCTCCGGTAGCTCACTGGCACGCGGCTTCCAAGGAAGTTACAGCTGCATTTACAAGATCATTTTTTGCAGGAAATAAGACACATCTGCTATTTAATCTGCGGTAAAACCTATGTGCTCGGATGCGAAGATGCTCCGACTTCTTGTGGAGCCCTGCAGAAGCCGGGCTGGCTGGTTGCCATGCACTTTGAAGGTCTGCTCTGCATCAGCCTCAGAGGAAGCTTATCATAAATTCAGAGGTATTAAAATGCCTCCGAGGGCGTTTTATCAAACACAAAGGGAGCCTGAAAACGTTTCCCTATAAAATACCTCTTAAAAATAAAATAAAATAAAAAAAATCCCCACAAAACAGATGAGTAAATTCCTAATTGTGCTTCTGTGACCCTAAACCCATAAGCTACAGTCTTTCTCTGCATACATGATGATATTTACAAGTGCCGTAGGACCATCCCAGCCTCCTTGCGCGGCAACCCTCTCTCTCCTCTCTCCTCCTCCACCTTCTCGGTCCTGATAATTTTATAAGATCCAGCATATTGCCACTTATCGGTTGGCAGCGTTGTAAAAGCTCTGAGGTCAGTGCATTACTGAGCTGCTGGGCTCCTCTCTTCCATTAGAGGGAGTGTTCAGACTGCACTGGCCTTCGCTCAATCAAATGCTAGCTCCAAGTGCACAAGGGAGGGCACACACTCTGTCACACACACACGTACACACGCACACATACAAACGGAGACTCCTTCTATCCTTGCTTTGGAAACTATAGTGTGCATAAATCTCTGCACATTAATCTTGGCACACACACACACATAAAACCGTATGTCTGCGCTTGCTAGCTTTTCTCACTTTTTCAAGCCTTGGAGGCGGTTAACGTCTTCATTTGCATGTGGTCTTTTTGCATTTAAAGAAGGTAAATGTATAGGTCGCCCGTGTGTTCGTGCAGCGCCTGACATTTTCACCACTTGGCATTTTAAACAGATTTTAACACCCAACGAGCCGCGGCGTCCTCCAGTCTCTCGATCAGGGGAATCAGATGAGAGGTGCAGGGCCACGGCAAGCAGCAAGGAAAAAAGGAGAAGCAGGGCGAAGTGCTGATTTGAGATCACGTGTCGGAATAGAAATCTGTGGCTGGACGGTTTGTTTTATTTGTCGAAACGTGCAGTGGCGAAATTATTCATCTCAACCTGGCAGTAAATAGGGTCAAATCTTTGGCCCTTTTTGCCTGCGAGTGCAAAAAAAATAAAGTATTTCCCTATTTTTTACTGCATTGTAAAAGACACCTTAGTAGTGCATTATATCATCTATTTAATAATATATTTTTTCTATATATTTTTACAGCACTGGGACATCCTGTTCTGCCATCTCACTGAGCGTGTTTCCATAAGTAAACACGTCCATGGACGGTGGGTGGGAGTGCGGTGGGTGGACAGCCGAAGAAGAGCAGTTTGCATGAGAATAGCCGAGGTCCTGTGAACCTTCTGCTCCCTGTGTCCACATTCAATGGCATTACTGCAGTTAGCATGACAAACTAGACTCCAAGTTCTTGGACTTTTTAATGCAGCACCCCGCCGCCTCCCACCTCCTACCCCTCTGAACCCGACCAACCCCCCCAGACCCCCCCACATAACAAATCCTGGGCATGCACACAGAAACATTCACAGTTACAGCATCCTTTTTATTTCATTTCTGTCTCTTTAATGAAATAAACTTGAAAACAGGTTAATTAAAAGAAGCACTCTTTTTTTAGTTTGGCAACAAGCTACATCAGCTTTAGTTCAAAAACATACATTCATTGAGTCTGAATGTCATGAGAAATCAATTCAGTAAAATTCATACATAGTCATTTTCAAAATGTGAGAATATGGGTCTCGATGAGGCTCGTTTGTCAAATTAAAAGTACCTTTTGAAAAAAAACTTTTAAGCAGATATTATACCTACTTTTTATTAAGCCCACATTTCTGTATTAAAATGTTTTTTTATTGGTCTGAAGTATTATTCTGATCTTAAATGTTGCTTTTTATCATCTGTAGGTGGAGAATTATCACAGTTTACAGAACTGAAGGCTTGAAAACACCAGTAACTGTGTAATTAATTTATATAATGTTTCACTCAGTGAATTGAAAATAAATTAACTATTCAATAATATTGTAATTCATTGGATATGACTGTATATTCTAAAAACAAAAATAAGAGTAAAATATTCACTGTTTGTTTCAGGTAATTTTAATGATTATAGCTTATAGCTATCAACTTATTTTATTTTTTCATTTTTTATATTTGAATATTACCAGAAGCTGTTTTGTAAAACAAATGCGTTGTGGTATGGCAATGTCATAAATTATAAAATAATGGAAAATATTGCTGTCTTGGCAGTTTATACAGCAGATTTCCACTGACACTGTCCACCAGGAGTGTAAGCCAAACGCGGTCGCCGCTAAAGAAGTATTCAAGCATTAGCTGGAAAGTTAAGTGGAAGGAAAAAATGTGGCGCAAAAAATACAAACCACAGCCATAGGACTGTGAACAGAGCCTATTCAGGAATTTTACTTGGGCTGTGGCTGGAATCATAGCTTAAATAAAAAACACCAGATGCAAACAGATGTACAACATGAGACAGAAGTGTTAGGCCACTTCTGAATGCATATTTGCATATCATTTGGAAACCAAGGTTCTGAAAGAACTCAGCAGAACATAATTCAAGTTGCTTGAGGTCCTAGTTTCCATAGTTGGTGTTTAAGTCAGAAATTGGCGTTTAACACTTCATTTGCTTTGTGGAAAACCTTTATAGAGATGAATGTTTTTTTTTTTCAGGAAGACTCACCCACACTGCCAAAAGTACCAAAACTTTAACAAACATGATGTCCTGATTCAGAACTGAATCCAGCTGTCTTGCATGCTGGCCTGAAAAAATCCCCATAGAAAATGTATAAAGTTTTGTCAAGAGGAAGATGAGAGACACCAGACCCAACCTGATCGATTCCTCAGCAGAACTCCAACACACATTGTGCAGATTGACCAGTAACATATTAGACTCACTACTGCATCACCAAATATGACCGATTTATTATCATTTCCTTCCACATATTATTAGCTGACTTTATAAAATGAGAAGTTTCTCATTTAATTTCCCTTTAATTATAAATTTGTTACATTTTGGCATGACAATTTAATCAGTAACTTTTTAGCGATTCGTTTCATTATCAGACTTTTTTTGTGTGTTTTTACGTACAGGACAGAATACATACGTGTCATTAAACTGCTCCTGTTTGTTATACAACCAGCCGGCTTTGTTCGTCCTGCTGTTGGAGGCCTTTGTGTTGTTAACGGACCAGGATGTAATTAGAGGCTGTCCATTTACAAACAAGCAGTTGAGCAATTACAAGACAATTAACAGGCCCCTGAGAGTTTATTCAGGTCAATAATGGGCCGCTCTATGATTCGCCAGAAATACATCGCGACTGACTGGTAATAAATAATGTTGGGGTTGTGTGGAAAAATCTTTTAGATTAAATCAATCGGAATGATTAGTTTTTTTTAAAAAAGTAGTTTCATTCCTTATAATTATCTTAACATGGACTTTAAAGTGGTGCCAGTGATGTAAAGACAAATGTTTCAACAAAGGCTACCGTTTTCCTGCTTGTCTCATCTGGACAGAGCGCACCCTGCTGTCAGACTGGTACACAGTATACAGAGTTTATGTGACATGATCCGTAACTCTATCTATAGGTGTTATGGTATCATTCCCACCATTAAAGAGGTTTTCCACCTTCCCCGTGACCCCCGCCTCGCCTCACAGGACACGGAAAACGACCTGATAGCAATGTCTTTTACTGTACAGAGGGGGAGCTGACATGTGTGCGTGTGTGTGCGCTCATAGCAAGGTGTGCGTGTGTGTGTGTGACTGGTCACTCTGCGACGTTAGGGAGCGTCCAGCAAACGGGGCTTCTCTCCAGTGAGAGTGGGGGAATCTGGCACGGCCAGTAAGCATGTATATCAGGCCATCTCACGGCTGGCTGGACGCTCCCTGGGTGGCCTGCCGTGGTCAATACTGCACTGGTGACTGGACACACAGAATGGGATAATCTTGCTCTCTTTCGGGGGCCACAGTGCACTCACACAGGTCTGCTTTTTATGCCAGCTTGACCATGGAGGCTATAACTTGCCTGGTGCTGTGATTTCAGGTCAGGACCAATGTGTGTGTGGGGGGGGGAGGGGGAGTAGCCTGGACTGAGAGAGGGGACAGTGATGTTGGGGATAGCGAAGGGGAGGGATGGATGAGTCCATTTCAGCCAAAGCAGTGGAGCACACTGGGTGCACTGGGGCATCGCCTCCGCTGGCTGTTTGGAGGGGAAAACAAAGGAGGGTGTGATTCCCACAAAAAATTAGAATCTGTGTGTGTGTGTGTGTGTGTGTGGTAATGAATGTGCATCTTTGTTCAAACTTTCCTTCAGCTCCAGCAACTCGTTTTAACGCCCCCGCTGCTCTCGCACAAAGACACATAATTGACACCCACAGATTAAGGCCTCTTTGGTTTGACTGTTCTCCCAAAACGTCCCACTCTACTGGAATATCAGGAAATATAATTTCCAACATCTTCATGCACTGAAACTGGGTGATTTTTCTCTAAAATGAGACATTATGCTGGTAATTAATCACATTAAGACACCAGAAACAAATTGTTTTCCAGGCCATATTTCTCCAAAGCACAATAAGCTGAAGCAGAAGAACGAGGCATTATATTAAAAAGGGGAAAAACTTCTTATTTTAACTTTAGCACATCACTTTCTGTCAAACAGAAAGAAGAGCATTGAGCTGAACATGAAAATAAATTTTGAACGTGCGTTCCAGGAAAGGATACAAAGAAACATTAGAAGAATAAAGAAAAAAGAAAAAAAAACAAACAAAGGAGGCGGCAGCTTTTTATTTCACATTTGTATCAGTTTTATTTAAGATTTCAGAATATTATAACAGTAATCCATGGTTCAAGAAAAAATTATTCATCTCACAATCACAAGTATTATACAGCAGTCTTTCATAACTATTGGTAACGATGTGGAAGAAATATTGAATTTTTTTGCAGTCGCATAATTTCACACGAAAAAACAAGAAAGAAAAAGTAAAACTTTAATTTAAGAGAAAATATTTTTACTAAGAAAAGGGAATGAACAAATTGTTTCTCTTTTACAAAATCTAAAGTAACGACATTCTTCACACGATCCTCGTTAAATAGACCTAACTTTGTTAGCTTTGTTTCTGAAAATCCAAATATTGTTTCATCATTTTGATCTGAGTATTTTTAAACCAATCTTTAAAATGGGACAGAGAAGAAAATGTGCCAAGTAAGGCAAGAAATAACTACATTAAAATAACCAGCTGGGTTAACATGCCACGTCTGGAGTCAGGGGAATAATGGAAAATGTTAAACGAACTGAAACAGTGACAAACACAGCTGAAAGAGGACCAAAGTTGATCTTGTAACCGTGAAGAAGTTGGTAAAAGAGGTGAGATAAAATCTCTAAACTTCAATGAAAATAGCAGCATTTTTGTGTGTGTGCAATTGTGCCACTCAAAAAAAAAGAAAAAATAGAAATTGTTTTCAGGCTTTTTACTTATCTCTATCAGCCTTTAAAAGTGCAGGGTGCTGTATCTATAAATACTGTTTTTAGGGAAAAAAATGGAAAAGCAAGTTTTATTTTTAGCAAAGACTTATTGCACAATTTTAAACATGGCGGACTGCAATTTACAGACAGATATGCAGAATAAAAGCTGATAAAAAAAACAAATGACAACACAACATCGGAAAAATTCAATGTTACAACTCACCTTTTGAAGCGGCTCCGTTTTACCTGATGTCTTCAGGAAAAGAAGCGGATTATCTTTCCCCCAAATGGGGCAGCTAACTGATCGTGTAGGTGGGAAACTGGACCAGGCTGACCGTGTAGCTACCTAAAGGAGGCATGTGTGCTCTTATTTTTTTAAGGCCCAACGTTGAGAACCGGCCCCTTGTTAATCCTCATGGTGGCTCGTCACCCGACTTATTCTGCAAAGGCATAAAATAAAGAGAGAGAAAAAAATTGATCAGTTGAATAATTGCAGAAACTTTGTAGATCATCTCAACGTTCTTTCCAGAAGCTGAGAGGATTTCTTACACAAATGCATGAGCAGATTGATGTTTTTTTTTTTAAAACATGAGACCGCACAATTTCTGAGTTCATATCATTAACAGCTCTGCGCATGCGCCTGTCAACCGCGAGCGTGTCATCGCCCCCAGACACTGTTAACGTCAACGGCGGAGGGAGGGGTGTGCTTGCACGTTTGTTTGTGCATCTATCAGCTGTCTGTATCAATGCTGTGTGCGACCCCAGAGCTAGTAGACAGCCAGGGGTTAAAGGTCAAAGCTGAGCCTGTCTGGGCTTCCTGTCTGACCCCAATGGCTGCGAGCGCCGGCGTTCACTCACATGCAGAAAACCGGGTGCTTTCGGGGAGGGAGGGCCGGTTCAACCGTCTACCAGACTAATATCACCTTTGGGATTAGGATCCAGACAAAAATAAATTGACCCCAGACCCCTCTCTTCCTAAACACACACACACACACACACACAGATGCCAGATTTGCCTGGTCATAAAACAGGACTCGACCGTGCATGACGCAGACAGACACAGCATAGGTGTTGAGTCTGAGAGGAACATCTAATTATCTTTTAGAGCAGAGTTAGAGGGAGGAGTGGAGGAGACCAAGGAGGTTCAATGGAGCCAATAACATACAAGCCAACAGCGCAGGACGGTTGTTGTAGCCAAGATGGATATAAAAAATAATAATTCTGTAAGGCAGTTATTTAAAAATTGGGATGACTATATGATTAAGAAGGAAAAAAATTTAACATATGATAGGTTTATATCTCTGTGATAACCCAAATTTAGATTTGCAGCGCAAAATAGCCTGAAGCATGACTTCGGTGTAAAACATCAGAATGCTTGCAAAAGAGAGAGAGAAAGAGAGAGAGAGAGAGAGAGAGAGAGAGAGAGAGAGAGAGAGAGAGAGAGAAAACGGGAGAGAAAAAAATCCCAAATCAAAGAGATCTCAGCTAAATGAAACAAGGAACAAAAGGTCAAAATCAGAGGCTGCCAAGCCATCGGGAAAACTCGCTAAATAAGCCGGAGTGTTAAGCCCGCTAATCCCCCTGTATTATTGCAACATCTGTGAGGCCTAGAGAGGCTCTGTCGGCATACGCCGAGACAGATGTAAACAATATCCTGCCTGAAAACGAAGAGGGTTTGTTTAGGTATCGAAAACCGCCGACGGTATGCGAAAAGAAGGCTGAAGTGACATGGCGAATGTAAAGCAGGTAAACCGGGGGAGACGGGGGAGTGGGGAAGAAGAGATGGAAGTGAACGAGTGACAAAAGCTTGATGCAGAAGAGGTAGCGAGAGCAGGTTTTTTTTTTTTTTGAGGTGTTGGGATACAGTTTGAAGGTGGCGGGGGAAAAAAATTGGAGGTGACAGCATCCCGGAAAGATGGCACACCTGAGGACCAGGCTGACGAGACGCCAGGGAGACGAGGATAATTTATGCAGAGAGTGTCTGGCACTGAATAGTCCAGAGAACTGAAAGGGGGGGTGGAACTGCTTGTGGGTGCTAGCAGTGTGAAGGAAGGAAGAGATGGGGGGTCAGGGGGGATGCTTTTTTTAAACGAGGGGGCTCAGAGGCTGCTCTTTCTGCTCGATTCAGCCGAAGCTGTCCGTCTGACGTCCCATTAAGGTTTGGGACAGGGCATGTGGAACTAGGCATTGAAGAGGAGCGGGAACGGGGGCGGCGGTGGTGGTGGGGGGAGGGCAGGCACAGAGGTGAACGAGAGGCTCTTACCACCCACTTCACTCTACTTCTTCATTTTGGCTATACGTATTAGATCCACAGTGCTGTATGTCTGCTAATCTGCATGCTAATTTTCTTTAATCACAAACCAGAACCTCATAGAGGACCGGGGACAGACACAAGCTACTCAGCTGAAGTCCGGCTGATCGAGAGGTCATACGAGCGCTTCAACCGCCTGGCTGGTAGATCAACTCATCACATTACAGTTTCATGTTGTGGGAGCCCAATTCTGCCTATAATTCTTTGTTTATACCTTAACATGTACCTTTTATGCAAATGTCTTGACATTGTTGAAAGATTTTCCCTCTTTGATCAAAGAGCCAAAAAATATCATGACAGGCCAACACAAAGTAGTTTATGATTCCGCAATAAGCAAAATAAAATAAATAAAAAAGTGGTTTTATTTTTCCAAATTGTTTTACAAATAAAAATGGAAAGGTTTGGTGTGCTTTCATTTCTAGTCCCCAACTGAGTCAAAACGTATTAAAACTTCTGAATAGAGCAGCAAGTCTTCAGAAAAGTGTTTTAAAGAAGTTTAGCCATTCTTCTTTGAAAATCAGCTCAAAAGCTGGCTGGATTAAAACAGCATCTTAGCATTTCTTCCTCAATTTGATTAAGTTTGAACATTGACTGGACTATTGCCAAACTTTAACATGGTTTGATCTACAGCACTCCACAGTAGATTTATGGTCACTGTTGAGCTAGAAAGGGAACCTTTTGCCCTTTAGACTTCTGTTTTTCCATCAACTCAGACCGATACTGCCAACACTGAGCTTCACCATGTATCCTACCTGGCCTACAACAATCTTCTTTTGACTTTTTTTCGCACTGACTCTCTTCCTGAAACTCCTCCATAAGAGTAGTCATTTCGCAAGAAAAAAAACTGTGAATTCGATTCCAGACACCCTCCACCATCACTGACCAGTCCCTTGTTTTATGCACAATGCTTCGTACAAATGATCTGGACCCTTGTCTACTGAGAATCGATCGCTTGACTTTGTTGAATTTAAAATTTTACCCAATCGCTAAAGTTCACCTATGATGTTATGTGCCAATTTGATGCTATGAAGTCTGCACTACAAAAAGCCATCTCCCACTGCAATGAGGGAAGTGGGAGAAATCCAGTTCAATGGAAGAAACCCCAAATGGAGCACTGAAGGGAGATGAGAACGCAACAGCAAGGCTAATGACTGTCAGTTGGTTTAGCAAAACCGTGTCTTGTTTCTTTTACACTTCACAGCTATGTACCGTTTTGTGTTGGTCTATCAACTAAAATCCCAATAAAACTCGATTCAAGTTTGTATTTATGACAAAGTACAAGGAGAATGGATGCCTTTGAGTGGCATAGAGTGGCATGAGTGAGTGTACTGAAAAATCTTTTCCTAAAATTCCCTTTTCCTGTAAAAGATTTCTGACACAAATATATCAGCAGACGGACAGAACAGAAACAGAAACTCAACAGTGTGACTTCGGGACTCTATCAGATAACGCAATGAAAAGGTTAGCCACAGGCAGTGGTCTTGACATGTACGAACATCAGCAGAGGCTGACATCAACCTTTAAAATCATGGAGCAGTTTTGATTTGAATGTGAGGAGACAGACTGTATGCTTCGTGCATTTGAATCCTGGCCAATTGCCAGGTAAAACCGTGTGCTTGTAGGCGTGTGTGTGTGTGTGTGTGTGTGTGTGTGTGTGTGTGTGTGGGTGTGTGTGGGCCGAGCGAGAAATGCAGCGAACAGGGTGATGTTTGAGTCCGGTGATGCAGGCGGACAGTTTAATGACAGTCCTCGCTCTGAAACATACAAACCAGTGAGCACCTGGGCCTGCTCTCGGATGTACACACACACACACACACACACACACACACACACACACACACACACACACACACACACACACACACACACACACACCATATGACACATGCAGCTATACGTGTGATGTGTACAGTGTGGCGTTTTCTACAAAAGATGAGCAGAGCTGGTGAAAATGAAACAGAAAAATATCTTTTTGCTTAGGACCCTGAGCAAAAAAAAAAAACAGAGTTTCAGGCTTTGCCTTCGACACGGAGGACGACAAACGCTGCGTTAAAAGCTGTCCTTTGCTAGCACTAATTAAAGCAAGTGTCAGAAGCGCCACGGATGTTGGTCATGTTTCTTTAAAGAGCAGCGTGAAGTAAAGAGCCATTCACTGGGCCGGCAGACACTGGGCCCTTTGTGTGTTTTTTTGTGTGTGTGTAGAGTTGTGCCTGGCTGTGTGGACTTGCATCTTATTCAGCAGCACTTGCTCAGGTCTGGACTTGAATTTGGTGCCCAAACAAAGACATAGAGCCACCTCATTAAAAAAACATGTCATTGGATCAGACCTACGCTCAATTGTGAGATTTTTTTATTTATTTTTTTTACCCCTTCTTCCACCTACCATAAGCGACCGTGACTGTGCAGAGGGGTTGAATGAGAGGCCGGGTAGAGGCCCGGCGGTGGAGCGCCACGCCACATCCCTATGGGAACCTCCCCTTCACAGAGGGGGGTTGCATTTAAAGCTTTGTTGGTGTGTTAACACAGCTTTTTAAAACACCCTCTTTATGGACTGGGCTAAGCAAACGGCAGGGCCTGGTTTTCTCGGGACAGAAGGAGAATGTGGGAGAAAAACAAAACAAAACAGGAGAACGAATCCGGGAGAAGAAACGGTTAATTATGAAATGTGGCGCCCTGGAAAAGTCTTTTATCATTTATCATATTTTGTCATAACACTTTAAGCTGATTTTAAGATTTTAAACTTTTTTTTTTACTAATAAAGTAAAAAAATTATATTCAACCGAGCAGCACACCTAATCATAAACATATTCTTGTTTCAAAAGGTCAGTCTTGTATTTCCTTTTAGTTGTCATCTTGCAATATTTACATAAAGCTTTAAGGACAAAATGTCACTAGGAAGGAATACAAGGAATACTTGGTTTGGGTTTTTTTGGTCATTTTCTGTACCATTGGGTAACAAAGTATGCGTTTTCATCCCCTTGTCTTCCATTTTCTCTTATCGCAACTCTTTGAAATCTTATATAAAGGTTAGGTTTTTAAATATAATGGTTGATTACAGCATGTATTTGAGGTTTTCTTCTAGGATTACCCTGTATTTCGCTCTACCCGTCTTCCCATCAACGACGACTTGCTTCCCTGTCTCTCCTGACGTTAAGCATCCCCTCAGCATGATGCTGCCACCGCCAGTGCGGAAGATGACGTATAGGGTGATGTGTAGTGTTGCATTGCCAGCACCACCGTGATGTCTTGCTTGTAGGCCAGTTTGATCTCATCTGACCTTTTCCTTCTGCTTCACTGGTATGTTCCGCTCTGTTTTGGTATTTTACATAAAATAAAAATAAAACATATTAAACTTTAGGGAATGAAATTAAACCCTAACGAGTCTTCAAGGGCTATAAATAGTTTGCAGTGCAAGTCGTAATAAAGCCAAGTGTGAACATTGTTATTGCTCGACCAAAATAACTCGCCAAATGCGGATCTCAGGCTGAGGAGAGTGAACTCGGCTGCTGCTGAGTGCAGCACAACCCGGCCACTGACAAACTGCTCCTTGTCCCTGTGTCCTCTGACACAGTCAGCACACATGTTTACCCACAGGACCACAGTCATCCTGCAGGTGAAACAATAGCTTTGTTGCCAGCATAAGCACGTGTTTGTGTGTGTGTATGCGTGTGTGTGTGTGTGTGTGTGTGTGTGTGTGAGACAAACACTGCTTGGGAAACCTGTGCTGGATACTTAGTCCGTCTCCCAGGGCTTTCTGAGATGACAGCGAAATGAATGGCAATGAACTTGAGACAAGTTCGCAACGTTATAGAGCAGGCTGAGCAGGGCAGCACAGCTTCCTTGTGTGCAGAACGTGTGTGTGAGCGTAATGAGGATCCACTCAGAGAACATCACAGTATGTGCAGAGTGTCGAGCTGCAGCGAGGAGCAACCACTAAGATGAAAATGTGCATGCACGTCTCCCCTAGTCTCCCCTCCCTTTCTCCCTCTCGCCATGCGTACGCAGCAAGGACCCCGCTCTCGCTGTTCCGATGCTGTCCGCTGAGTGCCTGATGAAAAAGCAAAAACGACGAAAGGGGTCCACATGGCTAAAGGCGAGAAAACGCACTTTTGCTAAACAAAGGATTTAAAAGGGGGTTTCTCAGACACATTAGTAGGGGTTCACCTCGCTGTATGCGTCACCGGACGTGCTGCTATTTTCACTATCTGTAACCGAAAGGGGTGGAAGAAGGGGGTGTCGGGGGGCTGGGGGGGGGAATGTGCCTACAGCTACCACATTCACACAGGCATGATGGTTTGCAGAGGGCAGAGAATGCATCTGAATACATTTGCATAGCGATGGTGGCATGTTGACAGAAGTGCCACTGAGAACGCTTTGAGCTCATCACTGTCCTCAAAAAAAGTAAAGGAACGGCTGTAAAGGAGGCTGCGCTGGAGGGGACGGCTGCTAAGAGCGGAGAAACCGTCACTTTTACTTCACTAGAGTCAGGAGAGACGGCGCACCTTATCTACTCCGTAGGAGGCTCAGTCACAATGGGCCTTTCTTATGGTAAAAATAGAAATAAAGTGTATGAACTGCAAACACATTCATAGTAAAATAAAACAAACCAAAACTAAAAAGAACTATGAGTCCTGAAGCAGAATGTTGTGGGATGATGGGAAAAGCAAAAACACCAAAACTGAATATGCATGAAGAAATGTCTTCATGCACAGATTCTTATAGTACGTATATTTATGTGTACATAAACAGTAAAGACTTCAGATTTCAATCTGGGCGTCGCTTACTCATCAATAAGCTCCGGTCTCTGATTTCATTGTAGCTCCGGCTGCAGGTTTAAGGAAGATGTTCCTCCTGTTCTCATGTAAAGCATTTCAAAGGTTTTCTTCCTGGATTGCCTCATATTTAACTCTTTCCGGTGCAGAGCTGCTGCGTCTTGAACGCCGAAGAAAAACATCCTCACAACCTGATGCTGTCAAAAACAAAAAGCCCGCGTTCAGGGCGACGTGTGGTTTTAGTTTTTCACAGCACATAACATTTTGGATGCAGGCTCAAAAGTTTAATTTTAATCTAATCTCACCAGAACAGCTCCTTTCACATATTATCCATCTCCTGTATTATTTGTGGACAACTATAAATGCTCATTTTAATGTTTTTCTTTCAGCAGCAGCTGTCCTTTTGCAACCCTTCCATAAGTGCCAGATAAAAAAGTCTAAATACAAAAGAATGTCAATTTATAAAAAAAAAGTTTTGCATTCAGTACTCATGAAAAAAAACAATTTAAAAAGATTTTAATCAAATGTAAACCTGAGCACAGCCCTGGATGAGGAGCAGGTTTTTTCTCATGGAAAAAGTCACTTTAATTTTGAAAAGCAAAACAGGAAGGCAGCAGAAGGAGCACCAAGATAAACCTCTTGCAGATATAGTCAGCTAACGAAACCATCCTGTCAGATCATTGCCTGAGGAGAGCAGGAGGGGGAAGGAGAGCCGGCAAGAAGGGGAAGAGAGCAAAACAGGGGTGAAAAGGGTCAGCAGGGAGGAAGGCTAAACCCCAGAAGCAAGCAAAAGATTGTGTGTGTAGTGCATTTATATTTTAGCATGTGTGTGTGTGTGTGTGTGTGTGTGTGTGTGTGTGTGTGTGTGTGTGTGTGTGTGTGCATGTGTGTCAACCCCAGCTGGGCAGACATTTACTTGACATGCTGATAGGGATTTAAGCAGTGGGTGGGTGGTGTATCTGACCAAGGTGAGTGAATGAGCAGAGAAGGGAAGCCTGTGGGGATCGGAGGATGATAGGAGGAGGGGGAAGCGGCGGCGGTGGAGGAAGCAGGAGGGTTAGGGATTTTTTCTTCTTTTTTTTTTATTTAGACCAGAGGGGCTCACAAAACTGCTGTTACTAAGCTTGATTTCAGAGCGAGTTGAGACGATTAGAAGACGGGGGCAGAAACGTGCGGGGAAACAGGGACGAGGGAGGTGAGTTTGTGTAGAGGGGAAACCCTCCAGGCTGTCCAGGAGAAGGGGGACTGGTCTATTGAGGTGATGAGGGAGAGAGGGTCCTTCTTTCAGACGCTCTAATGAAGCATAAGTCCATGGTGGCGAATGAAAGCAGGCAACTGCTGCGCGTGTTAGCTTGGTGCCTGAGCTCCTCTACGTTTCTCTCCTCTGTTTCCCTTCCTCGCTTTTTTCCTCAACCCCGTCGTTCTCCTCTCCTCCCCTCGAGCGGAGCGGGGCGTCCCTCCTCTTAAAGGGCTGTTGATTCTCAAACGCAACGTGCGTAGTGAGCGTCAACACTCAGGCTCAGCCGCTGAACGATTTGATGGAAGAACCAACTAGATTTCACCTAAAAGGAGCCATCGAGTGATTTTATTAAGACTATGTGGGACATGTGCTGGAAACCACAAACCCTACCAGTGATCTGAATAACTTATTCAGATCACTGATCACTTTTCGTTTTTTTTTTTGGTTCTTGACACGGACAAAACAAAACAGACCAATCATTGAATTGAAGAGAACCTGAGCGCAAAAACCCTCAGCACCAACAACTATACGAAGCAGAGAAAATAGATATTTGAATCAGCCTGATGAGAATTTGCGGCAGATTTCCAATCTCAGGGTTTTATAAAGCTTTTACCTGGAACTCTCTTCAAAAACGCTAATACAGGAGCATATAAAAACAGTTTGAAACACCTTTTACTACCCCCATGCTATGGGGGGGAGTCAATATTTGTAGTAGAAGGAGGGCTGCAATATCACACGATGTGTGTAAGGAAGAAAAGTCACTCTAGAAGAGAGTTTGCGATTATTTCCAAAGACAAAATGATTTCCTGAGTTACTGGTTAGCATAGTTAGTGTTACTGATCACTGTACAGAATGAAATGTAATGTTAAATCGAACAATTTAAAAATATTGATGACATTTGAAAAGCTTAGATTAAAAGGATAATACGAAGCAGCCTTCCTGGTATCACACAGCCTAAACCATAGATACGTCTCAACATGTGGTAGAAAATAATTTCCCTTCAATGAGTTGCATTTCTCTGCTTCCTCTAGGTTTATTTTGAAACACCTCATTGTTTCAAAATAAACCTAACTTGAAGTCTTTTCTCACTTAGTGACAATAACTCTCTTCCACACTGAAGAGAGTTATTGTCAATGTGTCTTGGTAACTCGCGCTTACGCATAGTGCATTTACAGACTAGGTGAAAAACAGTTTTCGTAGCTTCCAGTGGTCACCAGTCAAGGCCAATAAAAGATCCGCAAGACCATCAACCTCCAGTGATCTGATGGGGTCAAAGAACATCAACGAGATTGTGAAATTCCTCCTGGAGGAGCTGAACCTCCTGAGGAAACTGAAACAATCACTTGCAACCAGCCTCACGACCTTTTGCAGGGCTGTGGTTGACGGTATGTTGATGCAGTTGATGCAATGTGGTGTTCCTTGTGCGACATGGCAGACAAGAGGAAAATGTGTTGTGATGAGAGGGTCACTCTAGTATCTCTGTCCTATTTCCACGACATGTTTTAGAGTCGCAGAAGGAGTTTTGAAGTGCCTCCATCAGGCGAGCAGCAACGCACCAAAATGAGAAGTAGATCTACCAATGTGCAAAAAAGAAAACATCCTTGCCTTCTAAATGCTCAACTTCACGTTTGCAATCATATCTTTGATCGGGTTCATTTATCTATGATTTCTGTTTTCTAACTGTTTGATAATTTTTTCCCCCGCTACTATGTTTTAAATCCCCGAGATTAGCGTGCGATGAAATGCCAATAAATCAATTTGAACAACTATTTTTTATTCTTTTCAAATCAAAGATCCAGTCAAAGTATTGAAAAGTGATGCATGTAATGAAAGAGCTACATGTCTGACAGAGGCGTCCACAGCCGATGAACCCTGAGCCGACATGTTAAATTACAGAAGGCAGCAGACTGAGACAGACAGGAGGGGCTGTCAAAGCGTCTGACTTGGTTTGACTGTGTTCGGTTGGGTTTGGGGGAGGTGGGAGGTGGTGTTTGACCGTGGGCTCGACCGTCCTCAGGCTGAGGGGACTGATTTCTGGGCCGATTTGGCTCTGGGCCGACTGGAGACTGGCCAAAGGGCCGACTGAAGGGGGTTCGGATTCCCCTCTCTGCTCATCCCTGGAGCGAGGCAATAAGAAGCAGCTTATAAAATAAGCAAACACAGAGGCAGCTTTCAGACAAGCCAAACAGAGAGCGGCAGACTGACACCGCACGCCGCTCTACGCCGTGACGACGACCCCCTTCACCTCCTCCCCCTCTAACCTTGACCCTTGAGGTCCTTCTTAACCTATTTCTGAATGGAAGTCGGTGCAGCTGGGGTGTCTAGCTGCGAACTAATCACAACCCCCTCCCTCGTCGTGGAGCTTGTTCCCACGCCTCCTCTGACCGAAGCGCTGTCTCTTCATTTGAATTGCCGGGTTTTAATATTAATGCGGCCGCCTATCTCCGAGAGAAAAAAAACAAACAAAAAAAAACAAAGTGAGCGGTTTAAAATAAAAATTATTTTCCTTTTCGATTATAATTGGGAGGCTTATTTTAATTTTTTGTTGCTTTTGCTTATTCTAACTCGGCAACGTTCCTTTCTGGTTTATGCCTCAGCTTCCATCTGCCAGTCTCTCTCCATGGCCCCAATAATCCATTCAGCCTGAGCACACAAGCGCGCCGTATAATGTACACGCAACAATGTGAGCGTGAAGGCTCATGCACGTCATTCGGCGGGGGGTTCAAACCCCACCACCACCTTCACATTTTCATTACGACCGAGTCCCGGGCCCGTGTCGCACAGCAGCGTGGCCTTTTGCTTGGCGAGCAGGCGGTTTAATCACACATACGGCACTACTCCATTTTCATTTCCTTTTCATACAGCCTCCATTCCACTCCAGCTTCATAATTCTCCCCCCTCGGAGCTGTCTAGCCCATCTGAGTGTTTGCAGCCTGTTGGAATGACATAATCAGTGACTTGGATAAATGCCTGACTGTTTCTCCCTGAGTCTATAATCAAGCTTGGGGGCTCGGCGTTGGAGCTGCGAGGAAAGCGCGGCAGCCAACACTTGATTCGGGAAACTTCCTAAGATGGGTAGTTTCACCTAAAGAATGTGCTCAAGCACCAGTGAAATGAAATGGGTTTGGTCTACTATGCATCATGTTGGTGCTAACCCCTACTTTATACACACACACATCCACGCACACACACACATATATATTGCTGAATAAAAAAAAATAAAAAAAAATCTATTTTCAAAGC
>CAEGAF010140714.1:0-13186 GCA_903067075.1 Micropoecilia bifurca
ATTGCAGCCACTGCTGCTATAAGATGCTCAGACCAGCTGTTCTTGTGTTATGAGGCCCTAGATTAGGTTGCCTCTTTCCAGACGGCGTCTCCTATTGTGGATGTCATCTGTCACACCTATACTGCAGGGCGCCGGCCCAGCCAGTCGGCCTGAGGGCACTCTCTCCCAGGAGTGTTTGCACTTCCTGGGCAGCCTTAAGAGGAGTTCCACTGGAAGCTATGTGCTGCTGCGTCATGGGCTTCTCCGAGCACATTCACTAGATTTTACAATGTGAGTGTGGCTCCTCTCACCCTCTAGACCAGGTTCTTTTACAAGGGTCCTCTGGGCCTCCTCGGTGAGGTTTGTGTTCAGGATTCCTTGTGGCATCGCTGGTATTAGTCATTCAGTGCTTTCAGCACCGCCCTCTGGCGGTCAGTAGGGATGAAATAGAACGAAAGTTACGTATGTAACTACGGTTCTATGAATCCCGGATGACCGCCAGAGATTCTCTGTCACTCAGAATCCTTGCGTTTCGCGAGAAGATTCTGTAGGAGCAGAGCCTCGGATGACGTCATGCTATATAGCCTCTGATTGATCATCCGATGTGTCACAGGTGTGACTCCATTGATATTATTGCTCGAACTGCGCATGCGCGAAGGGAACATTCAGTGCTTTCAGCACCGCCCTCTAGCGGTCAGTAGGGATTCATAGAACCGTAGTTACATACGTAACTTTCGAAGTCTCAGTAGAAAGCCAATATTTTTGAGTTTGGCATCATCATGTTGTTCTTTAACGATTTAATGCTTTGCTTAATTAAAAGGACGGAGTGAACATTTGATTTCCAGAGCAGTGCAGAGGAGACATCTAAACTGAGACAAACCTGTCCTCGTTGTCTCCGTGCCAGAAGACAGCGCTGGATCCCTGCAGCTGGGACAAGAAGAGCTGCGACTGGCTGTCGCAGGACAACAGATACCTAAGGCAGGGAAAGCTGGGCTCCTCCATCTGTCTCACACACTGCAGTGCCACTGGCCTCTAAACACACACACATGCAATATGGTTGAACATATTAATTTATGCATTTTATCTGTTAGTGCTTTCAGAACACTCATGAATGCTTTATAGAATAAAAACAAATAAAATAGAGATAAGAGATATTTCCAGGAACCTCTGTTTTCAAAATAGTTTGCACAATTACTGTACTGTACATCCCTGGTACAGCCCACACATGGGCCATACGGTTCTGTTTTACATTCATGCATTCTCACAGCTGCAGTAGATGGCAAAAGAAACGACAATGCTAAGCTAATTGAAATTCTTTAATATGTGTAAGAAAAATGATTCTCAAATACTGGACTTCTAGGAACTGTCCTAAAGTAGAGGATTGGTACACTCAAGTTCTCGTGATACTCCCCTTGGAAAAACTGACTATTTGGCTCTATGCTTACTAAAAATTACAGTTCTCATGATTAATAACTTTTATAGTTTTACAGTTACAAATAAAAGCAGCTCCTAATTAGCAGAGAGTGACATTAAGTGTTAGTTCCTCAGAAGTATTGCACATTTTGGAACTCTTTCTGCTTTACTTCCTCATTTCTGCATGCACCACATGTAGATATTTTAGTTTACATAATTACACCACAGTTTACCGCTGGGCAGTAAATGTCTTAATAGTGACATATTATATTTAGAAGAAAAAACAATATACTTCCAGCATAACAGATTTCTTAGTCAAACTAAAGCTTTTACAGAGGTGCTGTAGGATCACAGTTAGCAGGTTTTATGAAAGTTCACAAAGTTCTTCAGGACGGCCGGTCCTGATCATGGTCAGTTCCTCTCTGGTCTCTTGATCTGACAGGCAACCAGAGGGGTCCCAATCCATTATGGTCTACCAAGTCTGCTGTGGGCTAGAGTTGGAATTTGTATTTAGGGGAACAGGGTAAGTGGGGCTGAGAATTCAACACATAAAACTGAAGAGAGAAAGAGTGAGAAAAAATTCTGGATTCAGTTTGTGACAGTCTGTTTTGTATAATCCAAAAATCTAACACCAGAAAATGAGGATAAAATAAAAGTGATACTTTAAAATAGAACCAGTAAAACATGGCAGGCTCCTTAAAGCCACAATAAGTAACTTTTCTGAAAAAAAAATTACATGTTTGTTAAAACTGTCACTATGTTGTGACAGTAGAATATGAGACAGATAATCTGTGAAAAAAATGAGGCTCCTCTGCTTTCTCCCTGTGGTCCAGCTGCCAGATGCTTAGTCCAAAGCAACCAATCAGAGCAAGGATGAGGGGCTTAGTGTTGTCAATCATCCTCTTGTAGTTGCTGCTCAATGCGCTAATGGCAGAGAAACAATTTACCATTCCAGGAAAATCGCTTTTCTGCCATCTTCACTGACTATGCTAATTAGACTTAGAACCAGCTGCGGCGTAGCAGAAAGCAAGATCCCCCTTGCTTTGTGATGTGAGCAGTGTGTATATGAGGAAGATTGACAGCACTAAAACCTGCATCTGGGCTCTGATTGGTTGTTTCTTACTGAACAGTCTATTTCTGAAAATGGCAATAGGAGCTAGATTTGCTTGATTTATTTTTCATAGATTTTCTCATATCAAACTGTCACATCATAGTGACAATTTTAACAAATATGTATAAAACACATGATTTTTAATCAAAGTTACATACTGCACCATTCCGTAACAAATTCAGAAACTGTCTAGATATAAACCCCAACTTTGTATTTATTTTATAAATAGCCTGGTGTGTCCATGAAATGACATGTCAGTAATATGATGTGACATCACAGGATCCATGAAGACAGCAAGACAAAAACCTTGAGGATTTTGCTGATGGACTCACCTTCTCAGGCTTGGTGTCCCAGCACTCAGTCATCAGGGTGTGGAGGCTGTAGAACTGGACCTGCTCCAGACCGCCCAGCACCGGCCGGATGCCTCTGGAGAGCTTCTTGGCTATCTGGAGCTGGTGGTTCCCCAGAGCCGGCCTCTGCCCAGACAGCAGCTCATACAGAACCATTCCATAGGAGAACATGTCCACCTGGATGGATGGGAGAGAGCAGAAAGCATTCAGCAGCGTTTCAATGGAAATGTCCAAACACAGGCCCAGGAACAAGTGCAGCTGCTCTAGGAACAGAATGTCACACCTCCACCCAAAAATGATCCAAACTTCTGGCAGATTCAGATTTAAAATCATTTCAGTCAAGCAAAAAGAGGAGCAGATATTTTACCCTTGTTCATTTACTTTTATTAAAAAATACAATGTAGATTTATCAACAATCATGAGCTCCAAGTCGAAGGGCCTCCTTACCATCACCCTAATGTTTAGCTCCCTCCACCGATTCTGCATGAACTTTAAATCTGGGCTCCAAAAAAATAATTAGAAGAAACATTTTGCTAAAACTAAACCTAAATCTGCCACAGGTATGAAAAATATGTGAATATTATTATGTGTTGTACAGGGATTTCTTGTGATAGATGGACCAACATAATGTTTTCAATTTCTGTGAAATAATGTATGATCCCATTATTTAAAATGATCTTCATGCCAATAAAAATCTGAACAGTGTGTGGTACATGTATAGACCCCCAGCCTATAATTCATGTTTAATAAAGCATCTTTAGCAAAAGTTCATTGCAGTTTGTTTCTACCAGTTACAGAGACTGAAATAGTTTGAATGATTTGTCCTTTCAAGCACTACAGAAAAATAAGACCAGCAGCTTGGCATAACTACATTATAAGCTGCAAAGATCAAAAGCACAGTATTTGTAAGTGAAGTAATAAATACCTTCTCATCGTACACAATGCCCGGTCGGACCTCGGGAGCCTGGTATCCTGGGGTTCCCTCCACTCCCAGCGCCCCCTCATGGAAGGATTGCCGAGAGATTCCATAATCGGACAGCTTAACGTTGATGGGATCCTGAACCTGGAGCAGCACAGTTTAATGAGCAGAAGCCCTCAGGCCTCCAGACGAG
Source organism: Micropoecilia bifurca (assembly GCA_903067075.1). Classification (NCBI taxonomy): domain Eukaryota; kingdom Metazoa; phylum Chordata; class Actinopteri; order Cyprinodontiformes; family Poeciliidae; genus Micropoecilia; species Micropoecilia bifurca. The sequence continues at coordinate 3,966 of CAEGAF010140714.1, forward strand.
ACGCTGGTGCAGGAAGCCGCATACACACCTCCAGGGACCACACCAGGATGTTGTCCGACTTCAGGTCACAGAAGATGATGTTCTTTCTGTGGAGGTAGGCCAGTCCTGCTGCAACCTGATATGCTACTTTAAAGGTTAACATGTGACCAAGAGGCATGAACTCTGAACCTAGGCAAGAGACACAAAGTGTTCAAGTGAGAAAATGTTGGAGGCATTCTGAGGAAATGAGCAGACAGACGGTAGTAGGAGCATTTGCCTTTGTGCCTCTTCTCCAGCACTGTGTTGAGGCTGCCCAGAGGCGCTAGCTGCAGCGCGAAGCACAGGGGATGAATGCTGATGCCCACCAGAGCCACGATGCAGGGATGCTGCAGAGAATGTAACATGCTGGCCTCCTGACGGAACTCAGAGAAGCTGCAACACGCCTTGACGAACTGCAGGTGCTTCACCATGGTGTCTGAGAGCCGAACAAGAGCTTGTTACTGTCATGTGTTTAATAAACTAAGGGATATTATAAAAGATAGCAGCAGCAGCTAACACGTTTTATCCGTATTTCCACCATATAAAAAAGTTAACTCTCATTAAGAGTTAACTCTCATTGTTAGACTTCCTTTACCCTCATCTTTGTAAAAAGATGTGGGTAAAGGACATCTTTCTTTCTGCAAAGAAAAAAATGTCCTTTACCCCCTGGTGGTTGACAAGCTGTTAGCATGTCATGACAGGTTGTCATACAGCAGCAGTCTTCAGTCAGAGGCATCTTCAGATTCAAATGACTGCTACTGCAGAACATTTTTATTCACAACATCTTTATCACCAGCTACTTGGACGAATTGAATTATGACATTTAGTTTTTCTTTGGCATAAAAAAGTACTTCTTGAATTTAATTGAATGAACTCTGACCTAAACTAAGGTCATTGAGGCCTCATTCAGACGAAGTATTTTGGAAAATTCCTTCATACTGGCAGAAGTTTTTAAAACAATTGTCCTTGAGGGATCCGTGCAAATGGATTTTCCTCTCTGAAGTGGATACATTACAGAGAAAAATCAAATCTAACTGGACACTGTGAGGCTCTGATACCGGGGGGCGATGCAAAGAATCCCGTGTGTTAATCCATGTTAAAATAGAACATTTTGTCTTGTTAACTTGCAACTTTGGAATAACTGAACTTAGATTACAAAACTGAAGTGAGAAAAAAGAATGGCGGATTCACAAAACTGATTACCCTAAAATCATAACCTTTTATGCTGCGGAACTACTTGCTTAGTAGTTCCGCAGCAAATGTGGTGATGTTATAAACAAGAAAAACATTATAGTGCAGAGAGAAAAATGAACAACCTGAAAACTATAACCCAAAATGTCAAAAGTACAAAAAAATTATTTAAGGGCTGGAAAAGTGGAATTTGCATGACATGTCGCCTTTAAATATCTGAATATCTGAAATTAAAATTTGTTGGATAATCTAAACATTACATTTGATGAAAATATTAGGAACTGAACAAAATTTGAAAAAAAAAAAAAAAACTTTTAAGTGCTTTGTGTATTGAATTCTGTATCGACTGTTATTTGTGGTCAAAGGTCAACAGAACATAGATTACTGTATTAAAATAAGACAACATATTTGTAACTGAACATATACTGGGTTTTATACAAAGGTTGTGAAGTAATCAACATGTCTAAACCTGGAGTTTCTCTACTAGCTCTATGGCTGCTACAGCTAAGTTTACATTAAACATGTAAATTTGCTATATTTTGTAAAATTATTCTCCAAACAGATGGGTTCTTTCATAAACAAAGCTATCACAGAAAGCTATTGCACCTGTATCGCTGGTGGTTGACAGCTGACGACATCTCTTAAAGTGGAAGAGCTTCACAGCAACCGGCTGGTCTCTATATCTGGCTCTGTAGATGATGGTGCCACTGCCACCCTGACCCAGGATGTTCTGTTCCTCCTCACACAGCTCCAGCTGAGCCTTCTCCAGAAACAGCCTGACACACACACACACACGCAGGCAGGCAGGCACACACAGACACACGTAAGTACGCCAATTAATAAGCTCCATGCCTAAACTGTAGACATCGCTTGGGAAATTTCTTCAGTGTTTAGTTCTGCATTATAATATTATGTGTATAATGTGCAAGCAACCACCTGTTTCACAAATAGAACCAGAAACACTCCTTTAAATTAATAAGATACTTTTATATTTGACTCATTTAAAGTCTTGATGTTATGTTTAGTGACTTCCCTCAACATGGGATCAACAGGCCATAAGTCTGCAGTGTATGGCGTATAGTGAGGGCGGTTTACCGTGCCGGGAAGTCGGTCATGAACAGTTCTGGGACCAATTCCTGCAGAGGGATCGGCTGCTCTGGATGCTGAGGACAGACGACGTGTTCCTGTTCCACAGCCGCTAGCACACAGTCCTCCATGTTGAAGTAATGAACCTCAGCTTCTCTTCTTCTGCCATCCTCTGCCTGCTCCTGCTGCTGGTCCCTCGGGGCACACAGGGAGCAGGGCACATACTGCTCAATGAGGAGACTCCCATCACTCTGGGTGCCTGTCAAAGCTACAGCAGGGACAGGAAGACAAAACAATATTTACTTGTTTTAATGGATGCAAAAGCAATACTAAGCTAAATAACCAGGAGCAGCGCCCCTCCTGGTGGCAGCATGTTAGAGCAGTTCTGTTACATTGTTTCTGATTGGTTGCTGTTTGGCCAGTGATTGCCTTTGGTTCTGGATGATGAGCAGCTGGAAGGATTTTTTCTTCCAGACTTACTTTCAGAGAGTCGCTATGGTGTGTAACCATGGCAACAAGATGAGGCTTTTACTGCTGGAAGCAGCTGATTAGCATCAAGAAAGCTAAAAAAAAATATGTAAAAACAGAACAAGGTCTTGCATGTAATAGATTTGCAGTTCTTCAAGCAAGGTTTAGGTAAGTCCTACTAAGTCAGTGGCCTTTGTACACCTGCAGCACTGGCTGGAGTTCACACATGCTGGGATCAACACTACGATTCAGTGAAGATCAGCACAGAGAAGAGACCAGAGAGTGAGCCAATCACTGGGCATTTCTCTCCTGGCTCAGACGGTTCCATGTGAGAAGCATTAAATCTGAGAGCGAGAAGTGTTTCATTAGGAAACATCACACATGCAAGCAGGACTCATTTTCTTTCTGTGTAAATTTTAAATGAAAGCAGGACAGCATCCTAAAGTGAAAAGAAGTTGTCCTCCTTTTCAACTACAAGTATGAGAAAAAAGGAGCGCTGACCAGGAAACCACTGTTCCATCAGAGAGTTGACGTGGTCAGCGATGAAGGCCATGGCGGAGAAGTCTCTGATGTCTGACTGACAGAGGATCTTTATGCCTCCACTCTTCATCTTCTTCCAGTTAACATCCGACGACTCCACACTGCAAACATGAGCGCATGGCCTCTGTCACCCAAAGTCTTAGAAATTCAATCAGTCTTTTTAATACATTTTTAATAACTGAGCTCTAGCAGAGTAGCTGAAAGTGCTGTTTTTTGGTGTGTATTTTTTACATTTTATTTATATTAGTCCAATAGAATATGCTGAAAAACAAGAACACCTTATTTTATTTTTAGCTCTCTAACAAATAATATCATATTATCTAAGCTCATTATTTACAACTGGAACAAGAAAGTGGTTTAAATTAAGCATAAATATTGCTCTGTTTTACTCGAACAAACAAAAGTAATCTGTATTCTAAAATATAAAAAGCAAGACTCTGATATTCTCTGAAGAATTTGGCCCACTTGTCACTTTCAGCTGTGAGTTGTTTGCAGTCTTCCAGTTGGTCCACAGAAACGCCCTGAGAACAACATCTGGGATTTGACTCCAAATATACCAAATACATGTCTGAATTTTTTGTTTGTTTGTGTATTATATGTTATTCTTTTCCGCTGTATGAGATCCTATTTCATGTTTTGATGTTTCTCGAACAAGTTATTTTTGTTGAAAAAAAGAATGTGTTCAACACAAAATACCAAATCAATAAAAACATGGCAGACATCTCTAGCAGTTTGCTTTCAGTCCAACAGACAGGAGCACGGCAGGTTAACTGGTTCTAAACAGGACAAACCTCTTTCACACTTGTGGATTGTTTTTCAGTGGGAATAAATGTGAAAGTCAGGTAGTTTATTCTCTAAGATGCTATTTAACACAAAGTGTGAAACGGTTTTTAAGTTTAAATAAAGTCTTATTACTTGAATCTGTTTTGTTGAATTATTATTAAATATCCATATATACACATGCTTTCATGTGGTGTTTTCCACCTGACTGTAAACAGCTGATGCTCCAATGGTGTGCAAATCTTTAAGAAGTTCTAGGTTTTGGCTGGAGATGAGGTTAAAGGTCGCTCTGTGGATTGAGGAAACAGTTCTTTATTGAGATTTGTGAAAAAATTCTTCTTTTGCCACAACATTCTTTTGACAAATTTTGACATCTCTTTCTGAATTCAGATGGACAACTTTGTCCTTCTGCCCAGCTGTGCTCTATCATTCCTCCATAAATGTCAGCGTTCATGCATCCCCCATCCTGACCTGAGGTAACCTCCAGCAAAGGTGACCAGAAGCCCCTCCTTCCAGTAGATAGTCTGGCTGCGTCGGACCCTGAAGGTGCTGCAGCGGTTCCTCTGCTGGCTGCCAGCGAAGCTATAGATCAGGGAACTCCTGCGGTTCAGGCTCCTGTTTGTGGCTGAATCAAACGACTGCAGGAATACCACAATATGTGTCAATCGTGAAGAAGCCCCTACAGTGACACGGTGGTTACTGAGGCTCTAGTGGAGTATTCACCTGAAGGTCCATCTCTGTGAGGCTGATGAGCATCCTGGCAATGAAGCGCTCCCAGAAGCCAGCGGGAACGAAGCTCATCTTAAAGAGACGCTGCAGGGTGTTGTTGGTGTGCCGGTGGAAGCTGTGGATATCCATGGCTGGCTTTGGAGGAAGGAGATGTGGCAGCAAATATCTAGAGGAGGAGACACAACAAGAATGCAGATGAACAGGAACATGTATATTTATTCACTCCATTATCAGGTGCAGTTCTTCTTCTAGATGACTCAGTTTATAACGGTGAGCATATTGAATGCTGACTCCAGCTTTTAAACTATTGTTATTGTTTGGTTCAGTCGAGGCAGATGGATCAGATTGATGTTTACTTCCTGTTTAAATTGAGCTGTTCTTCTCTGCCAGAACCTTATGTTGTGCTTTTGATACCCGAGTAAATCTGATGCTCAAGTGACATCAGCAAATAACATCAATGGACGATGAGGCTGTTTCTCTTGGCACACTTGGCATTCTCTTTTTGCTTAAAAGAATAAGGTAAGGTTGGAAAAAGCCTGTCATGTGCAAGTTGCACTAAAACTTGCACATGACAGAGTGTAATCTGTTCAAAAATCTGTCTTTTTAAGCACTTTCACTCCTTCTAAGCAGCCTCCGCCAATACCCTTAACTAGCTAACTCTGTTCCTTGATTATTTTTCGTTTGCGAGCTTCTAACAGATTAACCAGAGAAGACATTAGTTTCACCGATTTTACTTTGTAATTGTTTTATTTATTATTTTTACTATCGCCTTAAATGGTTGGGATATTAGTGAGCTTGATCTGGCCTCAAAGAGAATTAAAGGTGTGGAAATTGACTCAATCTCCCAGATTGAGGGCTGGAAATTGACGGATTATTTAGGCTTGAATAACTATCAGCGAAGTTATTCAAGCCTAAAATATTATCTTAATGCTAAACATGTAGTAGCACAGACTTCCCCGATGCTAATGTCAGCATCTACAGCATCTCATTGAACATTCTACAGAAGTTCCATGAACGATCAGGAGTTCCTGAAACTCTAGAAAGATAAAGGGGTAGATAAACACTTTGCACCAACTTGACGGTTGAAAAACCTGAATAACATTTTAAACTATAAATAGCTGTTGTTGACCTCATGTGTCTGTTTATTAAATAATTTAGCAACAAAAAGGAATTGAATTGAAAATGTTTCTTATTTTGTTGTTTTGTTTTTGATTAAAATGGGATGAAAAAATTATGAACTCTGGAATAAAAGTCCCATTACTACTTTTTATATTGGCATGTAAAATATAAGAACAAAATTATCTTTCCAATAAATTTGCTCAGTTTTACCTGTCATTGGCAACAGGCAGAGCTATCTCAAACTTTGCCAGAAACTGGAAGTACTGCTCCTCTGTCTCCTGGGTGAACCCTGTTCCAGCCAGCAGCTTCTGTACAGCAGAGATCACAGCAGCAGAGTCTGCAGAAGCTTCAGATCAACATTAAACACAACAACAGACACTGAAGGCTCACCCTGAGGTCTTCCACTTTGATCACTCCATTCCTGGGGACAGGCCGACAGGAGTTCAGATGTACGATCCTCTCTAAGCAGTCTGACAGCCACACAGGACACAGGAAGTACAGAGTACACAGGCCATGGCTGGTGTCAGGGAAGTGCAGCAAGGTTCCAGTTTCAATCAGGAAACTGATGGCTGGACAAAGTGCAAAGAAGAGAAAAGCAGAGTCATAGCCAGGTCTTTACCTGTAAAATGGGATAAATACTCTGGTCTCCTGAAAACATTTATGAGTTAAGACATTATTCAGGTTTTAGATTTCCCTTCCAGTCTGCGTACCAGTTTGCAGGTCCTCATAATCTCTGATGTCACTCTCTGGATTTTGTTCAATGATGCTGAGTAACTGAGCTTCAGTCAGGTACTGGACCTCTCCTTCAGCATGTCTTCTCTTCTGCTCTGCTATCACTGCCTCCTGTAGGATCAAATAGCTCCTGGGAATCTGATAAGACAACATACAGAAATATAAACATGTAAAAAATGCAGCACTTTTCCATTTCACATAAGCAACATGATCTTTGGTTATTTGGTGAGCCAAAAATACAGTTAAAAACACAAGTTTACATACACATACGTAGCAAACATTATTAGAAGAACATGGGAAACAGTTTAAAGCAAAGCTAGGACGAGCAAGAGCCTAAAAGAATCTCGAGATAAGCAGCAGAAAATGGGAACCAATCAGAGAACATGACTTTGATTTTCAGATTATCAAGCAAAACATCCACTCACACACAGAACGTGTGGGAGAAGCGATCATAAAGAATAAACACAGTAAACTGGGTAGATGATCAGATCAGAACAGAACTCACCAGTCTGGCCAGCAGCTTGCTCCCACAGCCTGAGCTGCTGCTGTACTTCATGGAAAGAGCCACATGGTAGAGCAGCATCTTCAGATCATCCAAACCCTCCAGAGTCTTACACGACACCTCACTGAGTGCCAGGAGAAACACAAACAGATGAGTGCAGCAGGTTTCATTGATGTTCTGGAAACACTTTGGATCTCTGACGAATCACAAATTCCTCTGGTAGATTACAGAGAAACTCGCTTCTGGCAGCTGGGAAATAATGCCAAGCCAACATAAACATTTTCTATACTGTAGGTATATTTATGATGTAGATAAAGAATAGCAACATCTGGCATATTTAAAAGTTACAGTCATCTTTTAATTTGATCAAAATTAATTTGAAGGCAACGCAAGAAAGAAGAAAACAGAAACTTCTGTGTCCAAAAACACAGTACTGTTGTTTACTTATGAGACCCGTCAATAAGAAAGTGAAAAGTGTTTCTTTTCATCCTAACTTCTCAAAGTACTTTCAGACTTCTTGTCATATTCCCTCATCCACACTCTCAGGTTTCCACATCCATTCACCACCAGACATGATTGGTAGATAACAACTACATGTTCAAGGCAGTGGCGCAAAAGGTGGGGCGCAGCACCAGAGGGGGCATCAAACCCCGTCTGGAGGGGGCGGCGCGCCGATGATATCTTCGCTTATACTTCATCTCGCCATTAAGCTCCTTCACCTCGCGCACATTACGGGGTAAATATAGCGAGTTTTACCTTTCACGTTTCTTCGCCTCGGGGGGGAGAGCGATTTATGTTTTCGCATCCACCTGAATAGTATGTAGTTGCAACCCTGGTTCAAAGTCTAGTCCAGTGTTTCTCAATTCTGGTCCTCAGGTCTCCCTGCCCTGCATGCTTTAGGCGTTTCCCTTCTGCCACGCACCTGGATTGAATATTTTGGTGGTTAACGGGTTTTTGCAGTACTTGATGGTCAGGGAACCATTTGAATCAGCTGTTCTGGAATGGAAGCACATCTAAAACATGCAGAGCAGAAAGGTGGTGAGGACCAGAATTGAGAATCACTGGTCTAGTCAAAGGACACATCAACACACGTAAACACTTGGGGTCTCATGTACAAACCGGATTCCAAAAAAGTTGGGACACTAAACAAATTGTAAATAAAAACTGAATGCTATGATGGCAGAGTGTCAGATGGCAAATGTCAATATTTTATTCGTAATAGAACATGGATGGCAGATCAAAAGTTTAATCTGAGTAAATGTAACATATTAAAGGAAAAATATGTTGATTCAAAATGTCAGTGTCTACAAATCCCCAAGAAATTGGGACAAGTAGCAATAAGTGACTGGAAAAAGGAAATTGAACATATAACAAACAGCTGGAAGACCAATTAACACTAATTAGGTCAATTGACAACATGAAGAGCTTCTTAGAGTGTCAGTGTCTCTCTGAAGCCAAGATGGTAAGAGGATCTCCAATTCCACCGATGTTACGCAGAAAGCATAACATCATCAAAAGATTCAGAGAATCTGGAACAATCGCTGTGCTTAAGGGTCAAGGCCTTAAAACTCTACTGGATGCTCGTGATCTCCGGGCCCTTAAACGTCGCTGCACCTCAAACAGGAAAGCCACCGTCAAGGAAATGACAGCATGGGCTCAGGAATACTTCCAGAAAGCATCGTCAGTGAACACAATCCACCGGGCCATCGGCCGCTGCCAGCTGAAACTCTACAGGACAAAGAGGAAGCCATTTCTAAGCTCCACAAGCTCAGCCGTTTGCACTGGCAGTCATTTAAAATGGAGTGAGGCAAAATGGACGACTGTTCTGTGGTCAGATGAGCCAGGATTTGATGTCCTTTATGGACCACTGGGACACCATGTCATCCGGACCAGAGAGGACCAGGGTAACCCAAGCTGTTATCAACGCTCCGTTCAGAAGCTGCATCACTGATGGTCTGGGGTTGCATGAGTGCTGGTGGCCTGGGCAGCTTGCATGTCTGGAAAGGCTCCATTAATGCAGAGAACCATGTTCAGGCTCTAGAACAACATATGCTCC